>PVHP010008867.1:0-51962 GCA_004024765.1 Zapus hudsonius
AAATGATCAAAAGAATTTATTGTTTTAATGCGGGGATACTCTTACATTGTTATTTATAATACCAAATAAAAACTTGATATTTATTTGGGATTTTAATTAGTTGACTTTTGGGCAGTAATGGAATATTTAAGATCATTATTTTTGTTCATTTTAATTTCTAATGATTATTCAGCACATCACTAAAGCCAATGAAATAATTCCGACACAGATGTGTACAGAAAGAAATGTTAAAATGGAGGGGCAATGGTTCAGGGCATGGAAAGCAGACACAATGACATCATAAATCATGTCTTGGATATACCCACAGCTAAAACTTTAACCAGAGTTTCAGGAATGTACACACTTGGTTACAAGATGGATTTTAGACAAAGCCAAGCACAGTTTCTGGAAACACTGTAAATATCTTCTGGCATCTTCCCCCAAATTACTCCCAGACAGAGTGCACATCTAATTCCTTTCCTGGGAGACACTGAATTTCTACCAGCATCAGCCACGATTCCAACCTAACAAGTAAGTTAGTTTTGGATCTCTTTGTGATTTAATGCTATAAAGATAAACAACATTTTATAATGTCCCTTTGACATTTTCAAGACTATATGATGCTCTGTTTCCCAGACTGAAATTCTTAATACCAAATAAATCTAGTTTAATTTGCTTTTGACTCAGTTGATTTTGCTCTCACTTAGGAGCTATAAAGTCCTTTGCACCATGCCAAGTAACTGTCACAGAACTTTAGACACAAGACATGTGAGTACCTACATTTTCAGAGAAATAGATAGGTGACAGCTGCTGTTATCCTCTCTCTAAGAAGCTCTAGGAAAATGGGTTTCCGCAACAGGACCATGTTTTTGTACCTAATAATTTTAGAATTTTTACTTAGTTGTATGAATTCATAGTAAAATGTCTTAACCTTGAACTCTGGCGATATATGGTAATATATGGCAACTTGTCAACACAATAAACCTTGTGACTCAAACATCAGGTAGGAATGGAGCCTTAGCAAATAAAATAAAAGTGTAGGTCTATTGGCTGCTAGAAATTCTTGACAGTGATAAGAACCCATGAACTAAAGTTCCCAGGAAAGCACTACATCTGTTGCACCTACTTCCAGATATTCTGAATGAACTGATCACAGAGAGATGAAATGTTTCAAGATCAGAGCCAAATTGCCTTGGGCTACCTTTAGCTCCTCAATAGCCATTTATTGCACACCTCTAAGATCATGGTGACTATTCATTTTATCAGATGTGATGTTTTTTGGAATGTAAGAACAAGTCCTCAGCTCCCACAAACCCTATGTCACCAAATAGCCTACGGTGGAGATTCCTCCCCTATACCAGGTTGGAATTGGGGCAACCTAAATCTGTGTTCCTGGGCCATGGTTACTCATATACAGCTCCAAAATAAACTTTCTCATATCCTCTTTGAGATGAGAGCTGTGTCTTTTGCATAGACAGCTCTCATTTATTATCTCTATATAGCTTCATACTCTAGCCTAGGTGTTATGTCTTCAGCACTTCCAATTCTAAAGAATGCTGGGGTGTTTTGGGGGTTCAAAGAGTAAGCTTGTTGGTGGGCTGATAAACACAGATCAAGTGGAGTCCCAATGTAAATGAGAAAAAAATCTATAGAGCTCAGAAGTTGGAGACCATGAATGATATACACATGACCACCAACCCTCCAAGGAACATACCGTCTAATTCACAGTAGACAACTTTATCAGAAATAACAGGCTCCTGGGATCAGCACTGGCTCTCTTTCTGTATTTACATGTTGCATATTTGCATATTGTAAAAGTATATCAGTATGACTCAGAGAGAAGAAAGCTTTCTTTACAGTCTCATCCTCTCAATGAGGCAAGAGAACTCTTAAATATTTTTCAGTTGACACATAAAAGTGTGCAGATTATGGATCATTATCAAATAATGTTTCAATGCAGGTGCATATTGAATTTTTAAAATAAATATTTTAAAGATCCTTGGATGATTCAGTCCAGTGCCCTAGCCATTCATGGGCCAGAGACCAAAACTTTCAGGGTATGATCCATATACCAGTCTTGAAACAGCACATTTAAAGTCTTTTCTTTAAAATTGCTTGCTTTAGTGACTTTAAAATCAATACACATTATTTTTCACTTAATTTTACTAACACCAAAAATGGTGGGTATAGTGGACAATGGAAGGTGTGAGCTGATTGAACTGTTTCCACGCCAGAGGAAGCAAATCCTGGATTGTCCTACAAATGCTGTCACATGGGTTTTCTTCCTACTGTTAGATTCTCTTTAGACAGCAAAATGCATAAGAAGGGTGAGAAATGTGAACAGTAAACTAGTGCTTTAGAAAGGAGCCAAAGTAAAATCACTAGAGCCTGCTATCCAGAGGACGGACTGCAGTGGAACACTTCCAGGCAGGAACTCTCCACAGACAACATACTCCTGCCATGGGCAGCTGCACCCTGTCTACCATTGGAATCTGATCAGGGAGCAAGGGTGATGGTCCTCAGATGGATTTCAATCTTCAGACTCATTATACACAACTAACCAGCTGCATTGATCATGAAATACCTAAACTAACCATTGTTCTCCAAGTACAGAAAACAATGTGTTTGGACCAGACCATGACCAGGTCATGACCGTGTGGTTATGTTAAATTTACTGTAAGTTTCAAGAACTGGGTATTGCCCCAGATATAATCATTTCTGAGAACAAAGAAAAATTAAATAGGTAGGGTGCTGACTGGTAAATAACTAACTGCTTTTTCTGCTTCTGTACACATGCTTGCTCTTTCTACACAGTAGAGGATGTATTTTTTGCCTTTATAAACCCCGAGCTACCAGAACTGGCTGCTGACTCTCTCCCAAGTAGAGTCAGCCCCAGCCAGTCATCTGAATAAAGTTTCCTTTTTACTCTCCAGACCTTTCAGTGTCTGTTTGATTTGGGGTCTGGCGCTCCATTTCAACCACAGCCTAGAAGATGGATGATTGAAAGAGTTTGCCTTACATGACAGCAGCCAGCAGGCTTGGTAATGTACATAGCTGCTGCATTACTCAGTGGCTTCCAACAACTCCAAGTACTGTTCAGGTCTAGAGCTTGGATACCATGTGGTTCTCACTGGCCTACAGGGAAGGTGTTAGCAAGGTTGTGCTTCTTTCTGGAGCCTCTAGAAGAGATGGTATTTCTCGACTTTACCGGCTTTCAATAGCTGCTTCCTCCTTTGGGCAGGCTCCCTTCCTTTCTCCTACATAGCAGTGGTGAATTGTAGCCCTCACGCATCACTGCTGTACTCACGCACAGTACTTTACTCTTAATGCCTCGCTACTTGTTTCCCCATAGTGCTCTTTAAAATATGTTTCTCTTTCTGTCATTGCTTTTGAGTCCATCACTTTAACTCTGCCATAGCTACGGCTGATGCCATTTCTTTCTAATATAGTTATTTCAAAAAACCCACAATGTAAGTATCTTAGCAAACACAAATTTATCATCTTCCATTGCCCACAGTTAGAGTCCCAGTAGGCAATTGTCTCTGTTTAGTATCTGTCTCTCGAGGTTGAAATCAAGGGTGGTATTCCTCTCTGGAGACTCTAGGGAAGATCTCTTCTCTTTCAGGCTGTTGGCTGAGAGTAGTTCTCACTGTGTTAGAGTATAGCTCTCTAAGGCTCTCATTCAGCTAGGGCATCCATTCTCAGACTCCAGAAATGGCCTTCATCACGTGGCTGTGAGTCTTCAGAGTCAGCTATGGTGAGTGAGTTTTTCTCACACCACATCTCTCTGATGAGCATGTCTGACTTGCTCTCCTAATCGTAAAGATCTGCATAATTTCTCCATGGCCAGATCCTTAATCACATCTGCTTGGTTATTGTTGCCATGCAGTGGAAACTATTCACAGGAATGAGAAAACAAGGTGTGGCACCATGGGGGAGCTTTACCAATCACTGACACTTTACCCCACATATCTCCAAACTGGACTTTAATCCTTTTCCTCACAAGCCCTGTCTATCAAAGAAAATTGATGCATATGGCTGAGCACTTCTCTCATCTCTGAGCAGCCGCAGAATGCAAGATATCCATCAGAATGGAGCAGTTGGCAGCAAGTCATGGCACCGCACAGAGCCTGGGGCCGGTGCTGCTTTCAGACACCAAAGGGCAACCTAACCACCGACCAGCCAGACACCAAAGATTCTGTCAGTATGAAGAAAGCACACATGAACTGGGAGAAGTGGTTAAAGATAAATTATCTTTCCTCGGAGAATTCAAGAAAAAGGCTTTCAGGAGATTCTATTTAATTTGAGTTTTGCAGTATGCACATTTAATAACAGGAAAGAGAATGGGTAGGAGAAATCACTGTTAAGTGAATAGGAAAGCAAGCACATGCCTCTGAATCTTGAGAAAAAAATAACTTTTGCATAAAACTCTGTGTGTGAGAAAAGAGAGGGGGGAGAGGAGAGAGAAAGGAGAAAGAGAGAGAGAATGAGAACATTGGGCATAGAAATATTATGAACTAGTCTACCTTAGTAGAGTGAAATATGTCAAAGAGTATACTATTGATCTTGCCAACAGAGTCACAGTCCTTACTTTGCACAACACTAACACATTTTTCACTGAAATTTTATATTATTGACTAATTCTTCATTTGTGTGAATTTAAATTGGTAAGATTCTGTGCAAAACAAGAACTGTCTTAACGTCTGTGATCCATTAATGAACTAAATAATGACAACAGGGCATGGTCATTGATCCAGACTACTCAGAAGATAGAAAACCTAGTAAACACCAAACAAAACAGAACTAGCTATGAAAGGAATTATTAAGAGTTAGAACAGCAAGTAATCAAAATGAAGATGAATATATCCTCATAAGTGCTCTTGTAGGTTTTTCAATGCCCTTCATACATATGTAAAATTAATATTCAGAGGAGATAATAAATGTATAATACCCTTGAGGTTGGTTTTGAAATCACTACTATGAGACCTGAACATGCAATCTATCCCCACTGTCCCCCACGCCTTGTCAAGAATATTGTGTGATGTCTAAGAACCTGGTATATATAATTACTGCTATAATATGTTACCCTTAGGTCGTGAAATATTTTCGCTACAAATGACTTTTGGGGACAGATTAGGATTGATCACACCCTGAGTGTAATTGCTAAATTTTAAATATTAGGATTCGCTGTATTGACAGTGAAGATACAAGAACAGTTTTGTTATGTAGGAAGGCAAATCAATACATCATGTATCGAACGGATTCAACTAACTAACCCGTGTTTGTCACAGACAGAGTGGAGATATGGAAGAGCACTTCAGTAGTTGAAATAGATTTTGTAACAAAGTTTCTAATGGTCCTAACCAAGAGGAGAAATTTAATATTTCACACAGGTCTTGTCTGGAGGCTAAAAGTCCAAGATGAGTGTGTGAGTAGAGTTGTTTATTTCTGAGACCATAAGGAAGCATCTCTCCTTGGCTATAAGTTCATGCTTGCTTCCAAATTTCATCTCTTTTTGAGGATATCACTGAGACTAGCCTGGGATCTATCCTAATGACCTCATTCACATTTCATATTAAAGATCCTATCTCCAAATGTGGGCATGTCATAAGATTCAACATTTTATTTTATTTTGGAGAGATGATACAATTCTGCCCATAACACAGAAGGAAAATAAAATTCATTTGGCATTCTATAAGCATTTGGCATATAGAATAAAATGTGTCATGTAGAATATATAATTATATCAATAGAAGTATCATTTTTTTTCTTTTTTATTGTCCATAATGAGTTACATTGTTTAGTGGGCCAACAATGAGTTGTTATCCCCAATTCCTCATTGTCCCCCTCCCCATCCCCAATTTTTGTAAATGAACAATTAATTAGGAATTAACATTGCTATTAAAGATAAACCCAATCACTAATTTCAATTCTGACTCAACCTATTTTAAGGATTTTTTTTTTTTGTATCTAGAATGGTTTCCACTCTTCATTCTCTAACCCTAAGAAGAATTACTGAGATGCAAAATATTTTTCATGGAAAAAATATTCTTCCATATCACTGAGCTCATGATAGAGCAAGGTCATACCTGGAGCTTGAACTTGTAGGGGAACTAAGGGAGAGGAATTAAAAATGGAAGAATGGGGCTGAGGAGATAATACCTCAGTTAAGAGTGCTTGCACTTAAGCACAAAGATGTCTTGGACCACAGGAAGCAAAGTTCAACTCCCAGAACCCACATCAAAAATGTATGGCGGAGGCATCCCTGGAGCGGCATGGATTTGATAAAATCAATTACACCCCGAGTCACATTTTATACTGGCATCTAATATACTGTGGCTATTGGATAAATTGATTTGTTTGAGACATCAATTATGCATCAAACTGATGGCATAGAAATTGGTATACAAAATAATAGCTCATTTACTCAGAAAATTCTTCAATAATATTGTCACTTTTTATCAAAGTCAATGGCTTCCAGCACAGAAGATTGTTAGAAAAGAAATCACATCATTGTCTCTAAATCCAAATCTGGAAGAGCACTATGTAAGAACATTATGGAAAACAGAGACAGACCTGGCATTGGGGATATAAAGAAAGGCCCTCTGCAAATAAAGTAGAAGTAATAGTGCTCTTGGGTTCAATAAGTGTAAGGGAAGGAACCCTACTACTGAAAGATCTTTTAAAAAAACATTTTATTTATTCATTTTCAAGGAGAGAGAGAGAGAGAGAAGGTATGCCAGGGCCACCATCTTGTGTGTCTGGCTTATGTGGGTACTGGGGAATTGAACCCAGGGCCTTGGGCACTGGAGGCAAGTACCTTAACTGCTGAGCCATCTCTCCAGCCCAAGATCTCTTAATCTTAGAGAACTCTCTCAGAGTCTATAACTCCTGATTTCCTTAGTTAATCCTAGCTCAGTGATTAGTCAGACTCTAACAGGTAATTAATCTGTTTTCTTAATACTGAACAGCAGTGTCCATTATGGTAGTCATATTCCACACTGAATCAGAGTTCTAATACCCATGTCCCTGAACAGGTTATTGCTATATTAAATGGCACTGACATGATACTGTAGAAATGACAGTGACATCCAAGGCTAGGACATCAAAGACATGTGCCTCACTTATTCTTTTGGATGAGCCAGTCACTGTGAATGACACACAAGCAGCTTTATTGGGAGCTCTACATGGAGAGAAACTGAGGCCTTCCACCAATAGCTAGAAAACTGATGAGCCATAAGAGTAAGCTCTTCTAAAAGAAGTCTTCAAAAGAATGAAAACTCCTGAGAGACCCAAGATAACAGAAATTATAACTATTTGTGTTCTTGACCCACAGAAACTATGACACAAAAAAATCATTTTCAGATTGTTTCTTATGTGCTAATAACTAATGCACTGATGAGGTCTAACTCTCAAACAATCTCTTGAACTCTTTCAGCTTTTCTCCTTTACTGCTGTTACATAAAAAGTTATATAAAAATGAGTGAACGTTCCATGCAAGTATTTATACATTTCTCTGTAAGAATCTTCAAGGAGTGAACATTGATTCCATGTTTAGTGGATCCCGAGTGAGTTCATCAATATTTTCTTCTCTCATACTGGTCAGAGAAAATTAATTCAGCCTTGAGCTGAATAGAATAAGCATAATCTGAAAAGTATTCTTAGAGTGTCACTTAGTATTCAGACAAGTAGGACTCTTTTTAACAGGGTCATGCAAGTGTTTAGTGAAATGAAACTGCCAGCATATCCAACTGCCAGAAAGTCACTTTCTGGTCAGACAAGCTCAAGAGCTGAATAGCAACTCACTTATTTCAGACGGAAAACAGCTCTCATCCTGCCTTTGCTTGGTACTTGTTCCCCCATTTCAGCTGGAGGAAAAAAAGGGGGTGGGGAACTATGAATCTAAAGCGGTATCTCTGAAATCTCACTTTTTAATTGACATGCATTATTAAAAACCAGTGAAAACTAACCAGTTTCAATTTTAGAACCACATTGGAATATTCTGAGAGTCTTCATCATTGACAAGCAAATTCCACACAATCACTTGTCATTAAAGAGTCACAGGCATTGGTTGTACCCCACAGAGTGTAATTTCAGAAGCCAGCGCTGGTCTCTGAATATATGGAGATTAAACTGTATCTTCCAGTGTCCACTGACATTCATAGAATGGTTTTCCTGGCTGAAAACATGCTAGTTAAATACCCAGAACTTCATAGTAGTCTAAAGATAAGAAATACAGAATCAGAACAAACCTTCGAAAATGCAAGTTACAGAAGAGATGAGTGATCAAATCAAATGAAGATCTGATTCCTAGCTAAAAGTGAAAACCTAAGAAAAAAAGAAACCCACAAAAAACTGAGGACTGAGAGTTGAGAAACAGATAAATTATGACTTTGACATGGAAGATGATCCCTTCCTATCCCGCCATCTGCCCCACACATTAGATGACAATTTCTTCTTCTAATGGTCATAGTGGAGGAAACCATGCTGTTCCCTCAGGTTTTTGGTCACAGAATACTGCTGTTGTGCCAGACGACCTCACTGCTTCTACTATCTTATTGACTGTTTTATTTATTTTTTTATTATCCAACCATTCTTGACTCCCTCCACTACTAACTACCTCATTAGCTGGACCAATCATTGTCTCTTGCCTGGATTGTGGCATTTGTCTACAGCTGGCTTCCATACAAATGCTTGAAATATATAGTTTATTTGAAAGACAAAAGCAAGTGTGATTCTTTCACCATGTAGGTCAGACCAGATCATGTCAAGCCTCTGTTTTCACCTCCAAAGCTTATTTAACTTAACCTGAAACACTGTAGAACACTTCAGGCCCTAGTCCCCAGTTACTGTGCCAAGCTTAGATCCTTCTCTCTCCTTGTGGCTCCCTGAGCACTCATGGTCCTCTGCACTTTCTCCAACAGACTGGTCATATCTGTACTTTCAGGCTTTGCACTTTGAGCTTCCTGCTTCCCAGAATGCTTTCGGCTCAGAATCTTGCAAGGACTCAAGCCTTCCACTTCCAGTTTTGGCACAGATAATTACATTCTTCTGAACCACAGTTTCTAGTAATGACAACGTCCAGTTCTTCTCCTATCTTCCACTTTACACTATCAATATTCCTTATCATAGTCAAACACACTATCTAGCTTTCCATCTCTTGGGCGTGTGAACCCTGCAGTGTAAAAATATTGGATTTCAAGCATACACAGTAGTTTCTGAATCCATCTGCACCACTTACATTGTTTTCCTCGTGTGCCCTAACAAATGACCATATGCTTAATAGCTTAAAACAGCAAGGAATTTACTATCTCATGAAGCAAAAGACTGGATGGAGGAAAATTAACATGGCATTGGGACTATCCTTCCTCTGAAATCGGTAGGAGAGATTCCTTGGCCTTTTCCTGGATGCTGGTGTGTTGCCTACAACTCATGGCATTCCTTGGCTTGCAGCAGCCTCATTCATGTATCTACCTTCATTGTCCCCCGGTACTGTGCTTGGCATCTCTGTTTCGTCTTTTCTTATAAGGACACTCATCCTATTGAATTAGAGGCTCATCCTACATTCGCATGAGCTCATCTAATATAACAGACACATTTTAATAATGAATGCACAGATGAGATCATAGTCTTAGGTGCCAGTGAGGAAGACTTCAATTTGTTTTGTGGGGGAGGAAATTTCACCCCATAACAGTTTCTAACATGTATAAATTAATCAAATGATGACATAAAATGGACACAGGTTCTTCAAATATCCTTTGCCTGAGGGTAATGTAGGAGACTTTTGGTTGCTATAATTGAAGTAAGTCTTCATGACTATATCCATTACTAAAACAGAGCTCGCTGTCTTGATTGTTACATTTTAGTGTATAAGTCTTTGGGCTGGGAATATGGCTTAGCAGTGTGAGGCATCCGCTAGCAAAATCTGCCAGTTCTATGTTAAATTCCCAAGTAAGTCAGACACAAAGTGGCACAAGAATCTGGTGTCCAAGTGCAGTGGCAAGAAATCCTGTCATGTCCACACGTTCATGTCCACATCCATGCGTACACACACACACACACACACACACACACACACACACACGTGAGCATGCATTAATAAATAATTTTAAATGTATAACACTTTCACAAACGCCCTTTGTGACCAATGTAAAGATTGAATATTCTGTTTAACAACATGATTTTTATTATAAAAATAGAAATAGCGATTATTTTAAATTTATGTACTAACAATTAATAATGGCAAGTTTAATATTGAATAAAAAACACCACAACCTTGTATTCAATGAGTAATGGAAAGCACAATAAAGTGGACATTGTCTCAGAATGACAGATAATGACAATGTTAATGTCATTGAGGGAAAACACCAAAATGTCATTATTCATAGAAGAATTTCTTTTATTGACAGACATGTATTCCTCTACTTTCCTTAATGGACTATTATATATTACTTCTAAATCAAAAAAAGCCTTAATTTCTTTTTAATTTTAAAGCAATTATTCATAAGCACATCATAAATAAATTGTGGGATAATTATATTGCAATAGAGCTCATCAGAATTTTCCTGTTTTTTTTTTTTTAACAGTAATGTCTGCTATACCTCCTTCATCCAAAACTATCAGCAATGTTAAATCTATACAAAACCATCTATGAATTTAGGGTCAGGGAGTGTCTGACTGAAGACATCAGGAATTGAACCCCATCTTCTATGGATCACCAAGCTCAGCCTCTTCCAGGCCAAGAGAGGCCCTCTTCCTCTCACTTCTAAGTATTTGGCCTGTCTCTTTGAAGTTTGCAAAGACTCAAAGTTTGCAAAGACTCCTTGAAATTTTCATCTGCTACTTCAAGCCTCTGTACGTCTCAATTATATGACAGACAACAAAACAATATTTTAGCTGGGCAGGATCACACATGCATTCTTTAATCCCGGCACTCAGGAGGCTGAGATAGGTGGATCACTGTGAGTTCAAGAACAGCCTGGGACTATAGAGTAAGCACCAGATCAGCCTGGGCTAGACTCTAACTGAGTCTAGACAAACAAACAGGAAAAGGTATTTTACAGACCACCACATGGAGCTGGGGAGATGGTTCAGTGGGAAGATTGCTTACTACAAATGCACAAAGATCAGAGCTCAATCTCTATCACTCCTGAAAAATCTGGGTGTGGCCACAAGTGCCTACAAACCCAGTCCAGAAGGGGGCAGACACAGTAGGATCTCTGAGGCTCACAAGTTAAAAAAAAAAAAAAGAGAAGTTCTGGGTTCAATAAGAGATTCTTTCTAAAGGAAATAAAGCAGAATTGTGATAGAAGAAGACTCCCAATGTCCTTCTCTGAGACCTGTACCAGTGTGCATCCACACAGACACATCTGCATTCACACAGACAAACAACACACACACACACACACACACACACACACACACACACACACACACACACATACATACAAACAACAGGCACACACACCAAATATAACCCCCACCCCATTACCCTCCCCAACCCACACCCCATGACAAAACACTTTTATAACAGCTAGACTATTAGTAACAGGAGAAACACTTTGCCCAACAAATTCTATATTGATGGGTTGTTTGCCGCTAATGGTGCCTGATGATTTAAGCAGTGATACACTATTATAGTAAATATGCCATTTATTTTGTATGGAAATTTATAATCAGAGAATTTTACAAAATTCATCATGGATCCAGAAGAAAAAGTTATAGTTGCTATTTGGGTTATAAATCAATCAATTAAAAGTCCATTTAATTGATTCAAATATGTGATTTAATTGATTCAAATACGTACTTGAGTATGGCAAAAAATATGAAGATAGTACAAGAAATAGTAACAAATTAGGAAAGATTCAACTAGCAAGTAAGTAAATTAGAGAAAGCAAAAGTGATTCTCGAGGTCAAAAACTGCCTCTTGTCATGGGCATTTTCTGGCAGAGTCATTCTTTCCTATGGTCTTGAAGTCTCTCTTTTTTCCTATTATATGTACTTATACAATTTATGTATTATCATCCTATTTTAAGTGTTTTCTTTGACCAACCTGTAATTTTTAAAAATGAATTTTAAAAATGAATTACTTTATTTACTATGGATAACCACAAATGGACACAAAGACCAACACAGAGTTGGGGCTGCATACGTGTTTTCAGAATGACTGAGTAACATCGGAAATGGAACTAAAGCCTTAGCCCTCTGGCCTCGAAGCTCTGCCACAGGATGATTTCCACTCCACCATGCATCTAGCACTTACTAGTTGGCTACTTATATCCAAAGTCAGAAATCAAGACATGTCATGTATTTGACATTTTAAAATGAGTGAAATTTTATGTGATTATTTAATGTAGAAGAGGTTGTTTTTTATAGTGCTTAATTAAGCAACTATTAAGCACAGTGGAACCACTGATTCAGGGGAAATAAAGTAGGAAAAAACTAATGAGTATTTATTATTTACCTATGCCTTGATCATCCTAGTTGCTAACTGCAAACACACAAGTCACAAGATTTGTAATCAGACAGTCCAAATTCTAATTGTAGCATGGCTTATTACGTCTGTCTGGGTTTTCTCAAATAATTAACACCTTTGGATGCTAGAAGAGGGTGACGTCTCCTGCCCTCAAAAATAAACCAAGTAAGGCACAGATGCCAAGATCCCACTCCCTGTTTTGATTGTACTCATCAAATACATTTACTCATGAGAAAACTTTTTTCATTAATCATCTACTCAAGCACCTCCCTCTTCTGAATCAGGCCTTCCCTTGGTCCCTTGGTATGAAAGGTGTGAAGTCAGACCTTGATGCTGTCCTTAAGGATTTCATTCTCATGGAACAGAGAGCATGCGATTAAACACATAAACTATGATAAGAGCTGTAATATATTCACGCCATTCCTTTCCAGTTCAAAAACAAGTTGATTTTGAAACCATTGCATCACATTTGGGGACAGCATATAGAAGACAGATAACCGTGGAATCAGATCAGGAGCATTCACATTAGATGGTATGTCAGCTTTCCCTTGTAACATTAGCCCTCTGAGATGCAGCTTTGTCATTGGTGCAGCAGGCATCATTTCAGGCTAGAAGAGCACAGTGTTCAAGTATCTTACAGAGGAAATGCATGTAAGCCAAATGCCGCAAGCCTGGAGCAGCAGGACTGGGAATATTGAGAATTATTTTGGGGAAACGGTAATGGGAATTGGAAAGTGATTTTTAAGAAGGTTTAAGAGAGGGAAGATCTAAACAATGGAAGTCATCAGAAAGAGCAAGTAAGTGAAAAACACAATAGTTAGGAGAAAACATTCTTAGGTTTTCACTTTTCTAAAGTGATCCTCAAATGTTGACCCATAGACAGAAATAAAATAGCATGATGATGACAACTTAGCCAACTCTACCCAAGTGTTTCATCTCAACCAAACTGCCTGCTTAAATCTACAGAAGAAAAAAGAAGTGTGTATTCCCATAACTGCAGCCTGTGTTTTAGACTCAACTGTCCCATTTTAAGACTTCAATTCACATCACTTCTGCCTAGCCCTCAGAGCCAGCTTCTGACCTCCACCCTCCATCTTTCCTGTCCCTCCCTGCTGCCACCCACCCCCAGCTCTCAGCCTGGCTGCTCAGTGTTGTTCTGAGATTCTGACTTTATGGGTTTAACCAATAACCTCACTTCTTCCTACTTTATAATAGCTTCTGAAACTCTTACCGAGGTTTGCAATAATAAGATGGAAACATGGACCCATACTACTCTGGAAGTGAACTTGGGCAAAGAAAAAAAATGAATCAGTAGTTTTCAGAAATGTGTAAAACAAGTAGTGATGCTCCAAGAAGACATTTAGAGTCAATTTTACTATGAAAACGTCATTCCACCCAAGTAATGTATCTCTGTATGCTTAGGCACTCAACTAGTTACTCTAGAATAAACATTTAATATCGCCAAGATTTCTCTAGTTTAATGTCCAGATAATGTGTCATAATTTTGCCATCTTCCTTTCTTAAGCAATAAAATGACATGGTTGTTTTTCACAACAGAGTACAGGTCTTAATAAATTGGATCTTATTAGGATCAATACGTTTCAACACAAATGTCTAACACTTGCCCACTAGGGTAATGTTATGCAAAGGAAATTAATATTTAGTTTATCTATTGTGAATGATGGGGAATGTCCCAGGGGTGGGGTTGGAACCTTCCAACTATTGCACAAGCAGTCAGATAGTTAGAATAACTTAACTCTTTTTTTTTATTGTCCATAATGAGTTACATTGCTTAGTGGGCCAACAATGAGTTGTTATCTCCAATTCCCCGGTGCCCCCCTCCCCATCCCCAATCAGCTGGATATCCTCCTCCATGGGTCATCTGTATCAGTCCTTGTGGCAGGGGACCATGGATAGCCTAGTACTCAGCCTGGTTCTCCTGGCCCAAGTGTCTTGTTACTGAGGGGTGCCATGCCTCTGGATCATCTCCCCCAGCACAACTCTCACAATTTTTCCGCCCCCTCTTCCTCTCAGTTTCCTGAGTCGTGGTGGGTGAGTTAAGGCTGCTTTAATGTTGTGATCACAAGGTAATGGAAGGAACATATCTAAAAGTCTAAAGGGCTCCTCATTCCATTGTAGGCTCAATCAGTACCCCAAAACCTTGTAGGTCATGAATGTGGCCCCTCAGCTTGGAGGAGCAGCTCACTCAGTGCTCTCCATCATTGTTGGCATGGTTTGTATTCTTCACTCACGTTACAGATGCAGGCTTAGTCCAGAACCATTTTGGTGGCTTTCAGTCCATCATAGCCACCCATGCAGCAAAGGTCATTCGCTTAATTCTATAATGTTTCTTTTAACAATTGGTTGTATTTTACCCCCATTAAAAATAATATGATTAAATGCATGTGTCTATCTTTTCTAGAACATTCTCTAAGTTCTCACAATGCTATAGAAAGGACCGTACAACTGAGATTCCAGGAGTAAGCAGAGGCTTTGAGTTATTATAAAGACCTAGGAAGATAAAGCATATTCTTAATATCTGTTGAATTAATGTATTACTATCAGTGGAGCATTAAGTTCATATATACAATAAAGTATATACACAATAATTTAAAAAGAGATTAAAGATGCTTTATGAAATAAATGAATGCTCCATTTTTGTGTGCATGTGTATATGTGGTGACTGTGAATGCATGGATGCATGTGCACATGCATGTGAGCAAATGTGTGTGTGCATGTGTGTATATGCTGGTGGAAGCAGTAGGTGCCTTCTTCAAATGCTCTGGATCTTATCTCTGGAGGCAGAGTCTCTCATGAACCCAGAGCTAGCCGCATTTTCATCTAGCTAGCCATCAAGTCCCAGGGATTCTCTCATCTCCACTTCCCCAGCTCTATAATTATAGGCATGAGCCACCGAGACTGATTTTTATGTGGGTACTGGGAATCCAAACTAGATGTGCATAGTTACAAGACAAGGACTGTGCCAACTGAGCCATCAACCTAGCCCCTGGCTGCTCTTTTTGTACAATATTTGAAGTCGTAGCCCAAGTCTGAATAGCAAGCATCCTGCTGGAAAAAAAGGCAGTAGGAATATGATTTATATCAAGAATGAAATGACTAAGATATTGAAGATAGGAACCTGAAAAGTAAACCTCATCCAATGGGCTGGTTCTCCTTAAAAAATCTAAGTCAATGTCTGAACATAACTTTAGATTTTATTTCTGTTATCTCCACTTAGAACTCTGGATATTTTCAAATGCATTATGAAATAATTGTTCATATTTTATAAAAAAGTAATGCTATCTATTACAAATTTTTATAATGAATGGGATTAAAGAGACTTGAGTTTAGCCAATATACATTAGCAGCAAATGGTTCCTTGGATTCTATGCCATACTATAGATACAAATACATTGTCAACTATATTTTTAAAAGAATTTGTAATCACAAGTTATAAATATTCTAAATTAGACCAGGTGGGCCCTTGCTATAATGATAAGAAAACAAGATTTAGAAATTTTGAGTGGTTCATAGATGGTGAAATATCTCACATGCTGAGTCAATACTGACTACTCTCATCACTCTCTCATCAAAACTATGTTTTGATGAGAGAGTGAATGCAATAACATTCTTACCTGGTGATCAGCATAAGACATGGATTATCTGCAAGGACTATACACCATCAATAGTGACAGTGGGAAGCTTGATTTTACATTTGGTATCTCCAAAGCCTGGTGCAATATTTCACAGATGGTAATTAACAAATTGTAAATGAAATGGTCACACTAAATTCTCATTCATTCTCTCTCTTTCTTCTATCTCACTCTGTCCCTCATTCTCTCCCATCTAGCTCTTTGGCATATGATAATTCTTAAATTGCAGCTTTTAGTTTTATATTGGCACTACCAGGGAGATAATTTTGTTTTACTTGCTACTCTCAAAATTATTTTCTATTGGTTCTAGAGAGCATCATGTCCTACAGATCACACTTGAGAAACATCTTAAGAATTTCAGTTCCTTTGTGTCTTCATAAAAAATGGAGTATTTATTTTTTAATTAAAAAAATTTATTTATTCATTTTTCAAGCAGAGAGATACAGAGAGAGAGAGAGAGAGAGAGAGAGAGAGAGAGAGAGAGAGAGAGAGAGAGAGAGAGAGAGAACACACACCAGGGCCACCACCTTGTGGGTCTGGCTTACATGAGTGCTGGGGAATTGAATCAGGGGCCGTAGGCACTGGAGGCAAGTGCCTTAACCTCTGAGCCATCTCTCTAGCCCCCCCCCCCAATGGAGTATTTATCGAGACAAATAAGAATTAGGAAAAAGGACCTACTAGGGTGCAGCACAGGATGTTTATACATAAATGCACATATAAGCCTAGACTTTCTACAGAAATACCATATCTCTAGGATCACTCAGTCCAGGTAGCATGTAATCCTTCTTTTTCCACTCAGAGACAATAAGAGTTCTAGCTAGTAACAAAAACGGAGAAGAGACTGACCCAATGAAATAGTAAGTTATTAGAATACTAGACGAAGGAGGGGTGAGCAGAGTTGCCAGGATCAGGTAATTGTCTTCCTTGCTGTGGAAGTATTGCTCACACCTTTGCTTCAGCATAAGCTGAGGAATTTCAGATTCTTCCTCCAACATTTATCAGGAAACTTAGGTTCTCTGACAAATCTCTAGCATACAAAATATAGAAAGGAAAATACAATTCCTAGGTCTCTTGTGGGAACAGAGTACAATATATTTTCAGAAGAAATGTTTATAGTAAATGTGCCAAAAATTGTAACTTTTTCCCATTTACATACTAAGTGAAAGGCAGAATCTATATTATCATATACTTGTACATTAGGTGAAAATGTTACAATAGGTCCAAACAATAAGTCAATATTAAATATATGACCTTTTGTTTTGTTTTTATTTATTTTTCATTTTTCTGAGGAACTGTATCTTTCTAGCTCAGGCTGACCTGGAACTAACTCTGTAACCCCATTCTGGCATCAAACTCACAACAGCAATCCTCCTACCTCAGCCTCCCAAAAGCCATGATTATTGATGTGATTCGCCATTCCTGGCACAAATAAATGATCTTCAACAGCCATTTTTAATGTGGGAGTGGATGACCTAATGATTTATAATGACTTATTTAACTATTCATAATTTGCTATAGAATTATTCTGAATGTCAGTTAGAAGCCCATTAACTGAAATAACCAAGTAACTGGCATATTTCATATTTTATTAGGTATGAAATCTGACTCTTAAAATGCCAATCACAAAAATTTGGGAGCAATGTTCATTTTCACTGGAGTCATAGAAAATAATGAGTAATTTTATCATATCACACATAAAAGGGAAAGTTTAAAAATCTGCATAGGCACGGTATGCTTCCTGGAACTGAAAAAACTCATGACAGAAGACTCCTTAATACTGTAAATGGAATATCAATTCTGTGCCATTCATACTCTTCCAAATTACTATGCACTGAATGACTGACACATCAATGACTTAATAAAATTTGACTACACTGAAACTGCCTAAGACTAAAATTTTCCTTCTGCTCGCTCCAAAGTTTCCTAACTTTATGACAAAGAGACTGACAGAATGTGGTAATTAAGCTGTGCTCACATTAGACAGGGCTCAATCTATTGTTTGATCAAAATATTTTGGGGTCCCAAATTCCTAAGCAGCATGCATGCTAACACTGTTCTTGGGAACCAATTGAAGTTCTAGACAATTGATGATGGCTATGTTGGTGCCCCAGTGAAAAACATTAAAATAATGATGATTATGATAAAAAAATAAGAATTTAAATTTAATAATGATATGTCCTTACAAAGCTTCTTAACTCTTCTTCACTTCCATTAATGCATCTGTGACATAAGTTTGGGATTAACATTAAGGTTAGGGTTAGGGTTAGCACCCTCCTCTTTAGGATATGCTGAGTGTTAAATATTTTGATCAAGCTGCAAAGTTTGACACATATTTGTTATCATGGTATCCTTTAAGACTACTTTCTAAAATAAAATCTGGAGCTATGGGTTTGCTGTTATCCCAATTAGGGTTTAATGAAAGCTGAAGGAGGAATAGAAAAAAATCTGGCTGAGGCTTTCCTTAGAGCAGCAAACACTCCTAACACTCCTAGGGACCTTGTCAGAAAAGTAGAACCTGAAGAGAGGCTAGATTATCCTTCTGAGTCTTAGAAGATATATATATTAGAATTAATTTTGACGTTCTCTTCAGCTAAGTGTACTTTAACGAATCCCTTGAGTTTTCCAGTGATAAATGATCAAAGAAATAATGGACATTGTCAATATCTGAAGATGACAAATGACTATCCTTGTGACAGAATAGAACAGATCATGACAGCATTTAAGTAAGTATCTGCTTATAAAGCTAGGATAATTAGAGCTGTCGGAGCCATTTCAATCTTAGCCTCTCTTCAGTTTGCTGTGAATATTTAGGTGGTTTGGCCAGCACATGCTTTTGACCCACAAATGAAGGGCTAGGCTTAAGAAATTAAAATATAGGTCGCCCCACTATACTCCTATTGTATACAGTTTCACCCTTCATTTTTAGCCGAGCCATGATGCAAATGTTTCATGCGAGCATATTTAGACTAAAATATTATTACTTGCACTTTATGTCATGTTCAACTTAAACTGCATGATAGTCATTGTACCTGGCAACCCCAACAGGGATCAAAATGGACAAGCTCCTTTTCAAGGTTGATTGTTGAAGGGACAAAATTCATGTTAAGTGAGCATCCAGTGTGAGGTAAAGTGTATTTCTGGTGAATACATTAGCCACGTTATGGTATTTTGCTATGGCAACCCAAGCCAACAAAGGTTATAAACAATGAGTTATGGTCACACACACAGTGCTAGTATCAAGCTTTCTGCAATGAAATGAAAGTTTCTCCAAGAAACTATCTCCCAATTGCCTGATATATATATATATATATATATATATATATATATATATATATATATATATATATATATATATATATTCCATTGGTTTCACAATATTAAAAGCTAAAAGGAAATTATGTGTAAATAATGAAAAGTATGTATCACTACATACAAAGTCTCTACCTCAGAATCCACACTCAGCTTCCATTTCCTTTGGGCATCTGCAAACTGCATGTCTGCAACTGGGTTCTCTTACTTCCCCCACATTTATACAGTCATCCAGGTTCTGATCACTGCTGTAAAACAATCTTACTTATAATTCTCTTCAGTATGAAATCTCATGACAAATAGGCTCCCTCATGCCTGGCCACTCTCTACCCTTTCCCTGTTGCCAACTCTTATTTTTACCACCCCCCCAAAGAAAAATTAGTGGGTTGGGGACAGGGAGATGGGAAATGGAAGTACCATCATGCATTTGCTCATAAAATGTATCTAATTAAAGATAATATATATATATGTATATGATTTAGTTCAGACATGACTGAAAACAAACAGTACTTGTGACTAAATACTGAATTTCAATTTGCTTTTCTACTTCAAGAAATAGTTGCTATAGAACTGTTGCAATATCCAGTCTAGGTTTCCAAACTCTTTGACAAGTGTTTTATATTGCCTGTAAATTCCATATCTTTTTAAATATTTTCAATTACTTTAGCACACACATATGGAGACCTTGTCAAATTTTGGCACTTCAGTCTAGAACATTTAGACCTTGACAATGAACCAAGACATTTTTTGGGAAGGGAGAGGTTGAAGGGAGGCTATTTCCTCTTATTTTTGTTTATATATGTACCCATATAGTTCTCTTACCACTCACACACACATAAAACAAATTTTACAGTGATCAGAATTGAACTTAGGACCTCCCATGGCTGCTAGGCAAGTGTTCTGACTTTGAATTGTATCACCATCCTATTTTCATGCTTATTTTGAGAAAGCATCTCAAAAGTTTCCCAGGCAGCCATTGCATTCATGACCATCCTGTTGCAGCTTCCAAAGTAACAGACTACAGACCAGCTCCACCAGGCACAGCTACAACACTGTTTGCTCCACTTAGGTTTTATTTCTCCTTAACTCACACAGTGCTGTGTACACCAGATACTGTATATTTTAGCCATTGATTTTATCCTGACGTTCATTTGAGTTATGCACAAGTATTTCTATTTTCAAAATATTCCTAAGCTTTTCCTGTATTACTAGTTTCTGAGAAAAGCAAGAGAAAATTTTTTTTGCTTGGAATACATATAATTACCTCTCAAGAAATTCCCCTTAAGGACCTTGCAAAAACATAACATATAAAAGAATTGGGAGTTATGGACATTCCTTAGACCTTATGTATATTAATCTTCTCACTTGAAGACTGATTTTATTTTGGTCCCTAAGTTAGTAAGCAAGGGGTAAATTTACATGCTTGAATTGTCCTAGAGTCTAGTGAATGTCCATTATTAATAAGACCTATTAAGAACATGGTAGTGATTTAGGAAAGGCACAATTTTATAATACAAGTTGAAGGTAAATGGTTCTTGGGAAGAAATCTTGCAGAATTATGCAAAGAATGAAATTTACTCAACTTTTAAAGATCCAAAGGGAGAGAATATATATGCAGTAATGCATGCTTAACTGATTCAGGCTGAGTTATTCCACCCAAAATAGATATACTTTACATAAGAATGATATCTATTAGTTTATTATAAGTTATAAGCACCTACACAAATTTTTCTTACTTTACTTCATTTCAAGTTCATTATGGGATTCATAGATTTTAGTACAGTTTTAGAAAATATTTCCTTAATAAATATATTTAACTTCCTCTAGCCATTTCTTCCCCTCCTCCAAAGGCCTAAGTTTTGATGATCAAATATGATTCACCGATACAGGAGTGGGTGTGCTCCTTGGCTGTGATTACCCAAAACCCTCTCCACACCTTGGGCCTGCTGAGCTTTAGTCATCTCCTTGCTGAATCAAACCCCTCAAATGCAGGGCCAGGCTTTTGCCTTCGCTGCACATTCATCCTTGCTTAATGTTAGCAATAGGAGATACAGATTGGCCAGGCAGAGCAAGAGAACACGAAAAGTGAATAGTTTTCCTTGACTAAATGCAGGAAATAGAGCAGGATAGATGCCTCAGCGGTTGAGGCACTTGCCTGCAAAGGCTAATGACCCAAGTTTGATTCCCAAGTACCCATGGAGAATAGGATGCACGAAATGGTGTACGCATCTGGAGCCCATGTGCGGTGGCTGAAGGCTGTGGCATGTCCATTCGCTCTGTCTCTCTGTCTCTGTCTCTTTGCCTCTGTCTCTGTCTCTCTCTCTCTGCTTGCAAATAAATAAATAAATGGTTTTAAAAGTGGGAAATATCATTACACCTGCAAGGAGAACTTGGATTTTTTTCCCTTCTCTCTTTCTTCCTTGGAAAGTAAAACCCTCCAGGAAAGGTTTCTGGATTAAGTTTACACCATTCCTGAATGACAGAGATCCTGACCCCTAACTATTGCCCCATTTTATAGAAACCTGTGAGATCTAGCCTTTGTTAGATAGACCTGTGAACCTGGTCTTCCTCAGGAAGAAACCAGCTACCCATTCCATATAGAGATCTGACCTGAATCTGCAGGTGGGCTTCTCAAACCCCATCTGGCCTTTGCTGGGAAGAGCTCCACCTTGCTTCCTTCTCTCATGTTTTGGGCTTGAGTGACCCTTCCCTTAAAGCTCTCCCACCTAAAACTTGGATTATAATAAAATCTCTCTGAACCTAGCCCTGGTCTGTGGCTATCATTCATCACATTCTTAAGACAAATACATGGGATCACCCTAAGTTATTGATGCATTGGCAAATAATAGTGCATTGGTGAGGAGCCTCCAAATTCCTATATCATTTTTGGTTCATTGGCTGGGGAATGTCAGATGGTAAGTTTTTTTGTGCTTCCTGCCTTTCTTATGGCAGAAGGCATGATATCTTCTCTCCCCAATTCTCCATTTTTTAAACTGTAACTCTCCTCTACTTGGGGACTGGGCACATTTAAAAACTTGGTAAATGCTTAACTCTAAACAAACCTGCAAGTTGAATTAAGAGACTGTAAAAGGGGATGGAAGGAATTTTGGGGGGAGGGAAAAAAACAAAAACAACAAAAAAACCTTGGTACATGGTAGATTTGGAAAATTTATGTGAGAGATATGCATTAGAACTTTGTTCTTTCTTTCCACTTGTAAAGCTAATAAGAAAATGCAAAACAAATGCCGCATGCAGAATGTTGACTCAGTTTTGTCAGGATCTATTTTTTGTTTGTTCTGTGAAACATTAAACTGAGTTTTCAATGCTAATAAGCAATGCTAGTCTGCAGGAAATACAGATCCCGCCTAGGACTGCTGTGCAGGTGTATGGCTGAGTCCATACTTTGGGTCACGGATTCAAGCAACATGGGCAGACAGGGGTTCATGCAGGCTGGACTCCATGAAGGACTTTGCACAGTGGGGTATCCCATGGGGAGCACAGATCCAACAAGACTGTGACTTGCAATAGGTGTTAAAGGGCAATGGGGTGACATTGAAGTATCTCCATGCCTCAGTCAGACCCAACTATCAGGGACCACGAAACTATGACTTTCTTCGATCCTAGTTTGGTAGAAGACTTTGTGAACAGGCCTATCTGTTGATCCTAAAGTACACCACCTGAGAGTTGAATGTCAGCCACCTAGGGACTTGGGGGACGCTCAATGGTTAGAGATACTTGATAATGATCACATTGGCCTGATGTCTTCAGATTTGACTTCTGATTACATAAAACAAGATACTTTACCTGTAGACAGTTTTCTATTCTATATGTTATCTATGCTACAGGTGGTTAATTAAAGTATTTTTTCTTAATTCAGACTGCTTGACAGATTTTTATAAAAATATCACCCTGAGTGTTAGTTATCAGGCTTGCATCCTAAGTTAAAGAATAATAAAGGAGTTTAAAAGCCATATATATATATATATATATATATATATATATATATATATATATATATATATATATATATATATATATATATAAAATTTACAAGGATAAAGAGAGAATGGGTGTTCCAGGGCCTTTAGCCACTGCAAAAGGACTCCAGGTGCATGCAGCACTTGGTGTACCTGGCTTTACATGGGCACTGGGGAATAGAACCCAGGTTTTTAGGATTGTAGTGAAATGCCTAAATTGCTGAGCCATCTCTCCATCCCTCAAAATGCTTTTTTTAAAATATAAATTTATTGTCCATAATGAGTTACATTATTTAGTGGGCAAAGAATGCGTTGTTATCCCAAATTCCCCAATTCCCCCCCCCTCCCCATCCCTGATCAGTTGGATATCCTCCTCCGTGGGCTGTCTGTATTAGTCCTTGTGGCAAGGGATCCTGGATATCCTAGTACTCATCCTGGTCTTCCTGGCCCAAGTGTGTTGTTACTGATGGGTGCCATGCCTCTGGACCATCTCCCCCACCACGGCTCTCACAATCTTTCCGCCCCCACTTCCGCTCAGTTCCCAGAGGCTCAATCCACAAGGATGTTAATACCCTCCCTGTCTTACATAGTTATTAGGTGCTATTTGGCTTCTCTTACACACAGGAATCAATATTTATTCCAGAGGCTTTTTTTTATATGTCAATACTGATAGTGGGTATTAGCACAGGATTATCCTATAACTGAGGTGGTTAAATCCATTGGTTCTCCTCTTTCTCTCTCTTTTCTAATGAGGGGGAACAAGATACAGGTTTACACCAGGCTGCATTGGTGAATGACTCACACAAATAAGTCTTGGGTCTCCTTCCTTGTGGTCACTCAAAAGAGAGAAATGGACCCATTAGAATCTCCCCAACTAAAAATGTTTCTCTCATTTAACCCACACTGATCCCACTCTCCATTGGAGATTCTGTTTGTAGTTTTCAGAAGGCATTGAGTACCATGGACAACTCAATTCCAACAAGTACCTGAGATGATAGTCGACACTCAGGCAGGAGATGATCCACCGCTAATTCATTCTCTAGGGGCAATGGAAGCCTTTGGTGAAGTGGTAAGATGATCAAGAGACCTACCTCCACAGCAAGTCAGATAACCTATGAAAGGGTAATGGAGACAGACACTGAGGATACCCAACACAATCCAAAGCAGAAATCTATAGACACTTAAGACCTCAACTGTAAATCAGACTTAAAACTCAACCATCACAACTCAGGGAATTTAGTGGAAAAGCAGGCAGAAAGATTATAATAGCAACAATACACACACACACACACACACACACACACACACACACACTGAGACACAATCTGGCTACTGCTTGTACAATTCATAAACCGCCCCATCCCAAGGACTCTTTCAGCAATCCTACTGAGGAGGGCCCTCAGCAGGTTTGGAACAGGGAGGAAGAAAATTGGGATAAAAATGAAACACTTATTCATACAGTGTTTCTAATTATTAACAATAAATAAATTTAAAAATATAAATATAAAAGATATGTACTAATTAGTTATAGATTTTTTTCTTTTATTAAACGTATTCTGCTAAATGGTCATTGCTGTGTTTATAACTTGGATTTTCTAAAAGAAACAATTTAGCTTTATCCATTGTGACTTTTGTTCTTCGGGGGACAAGGAAGTTTTTCTGATCTGATAAGCTGTGTGCTTTCTCAATTTTTGAGTGGCTACATTGATAATTCTTGGGTCAAAGTGAGGTAACTCCAAGTTCGAATACTAAAATCTGTTATTTGTAAATGATTTCCTTTAGCAGAAGCTGTCATATAACTGTCTAAACCTCCTCTATTTTTCACATTCATGGGGAGCAGAAATTATGAGATATAAATTTGTTTTGTTAATCAAAGTAATCCTAAACTAAGTACATCGGATTGTTTGCTTTGTATTTCTACATCAGGATTAAGTTTGTGTCTAGTCCAGTTTAGACAAGAAAATTAAAGTCACAAAAAATGTACAAGGTACATAGATGCATTTAATGGCAATGTTAAGTTCCTAAAAACAGGCTCCTAGGTTTTCAACTTTAATGTAAAAAGTGTTCATTCATGTTTGCTATAATGGTAGACAGATGCTCTTAAGTATAAGGAAGATGCTGAACTTCAATTTCTGCTTTTTAGATTGCTTTTGAAACTCAAATAAAAGGTAAAAAATTTAGACGAGTTTAAGTACTTATTCTAAGAGCTTAAATCCTTGACAGATTGTTTGATTTGGGTTTGCTGAAAGAAGACAAAATGTTAAAGAATTGCCTATGGTTACAATTGTCAGGTGTTTCAGACACAATTTAAGTGATTTATATATTCCTAAGCAGGGGAATTACAAAGGGTTAGAAATGAGAGTTGATTTAAATATTGTTATAAAAATGAGGAGCTCAAAACTAAAGAAGATTTAAAACTCATCCACCATGTCTCCTGGAACTTTACAGAAGAGGGGAAAGAAAGAGTGTAAGAGGAATGTTTGGGGGAATATCTAGAGGCATGCACCACTCTCAGAAAAAAAAAAAAACCTGTCTGCTGCTTGAACAACTCCTGGCATGGGACATGCTGGAATCCCACTGAGGATGGTCCTCAGTGGAATGGGGGCAGGGAGGAGGGAAATGTGAGTACCAACACAAGACTTGTACATACAGCGTTTCTACTTATTAATAAATAATATATTAATTTGAAAAGAAAGTTTACTGATATTGGAAAAAAGCCATTGTCATTTGTATATTACTCAAGTTCAGGTCCTCCAAGATATAAATAGCAACCTTCTGGGTGCCCCAACAGAGGAGGTTTCACAGGGCGTGATGATCCTCAAGAGTCAATTGACTTTATGTTAGGACCTCATTGTAGATCCACTCTATTCTAGATGATATGGGCTACCCTTGTTCTCCTTATTCCTGGCAACAGGCCCTCTAAGAGATAAGGAATCCTGATGCCCCCTCCCACCAGGAGATGATAACATTCTTCAGCTAGACCTGTTTTACAAGAAAAGAAAAGAAAAAAAAAAAAACATCTACTGAGTTCTCCTGTGTTCAACCTTTTTTTCCATCTCTGTGTCCATCAAAACTGGCCCAGAGCCATAGGTTAGACCCTCAGACTTCTCAACTTTCAGACAGATAGAGCTATAAGACTAAATTCCAGGGCTCAACTTAACTGAAAGTATTTGAGATGGGTTTTGTCAGATACACTGGGGCATTAAGTAAAGAGGAAGTGAGGCCTATTATTCCCCTACTTACTCACTTACACAGCTCGGAACATTCTTGAGACACTCAAGGTTCTGCTGGTTATGATAAAACATGCCAGGAAAGAATTGTTCAATAAGCAGAGATGAGGTAATCCCAAGTTCAAGGCCAGTCATCTCCAGACACTGACAACAATGACCCTTCTAATTCCCAAATCTAACTTCGTAAAACAACCTGACTGTTAGTAGACTCATGATGGGCTAGGCCTGTTATTCTCCAGGAAAAATTTCTGGCTGATAACTAATGCCTGAGATGTGAGGTTTTCCTCCTTGAAGTTCCCGTAAGATTAGAAGTATACCCCTCATAATGACCAGGAACAAGACTAGTGGCTCTTATCTGGACACTGGAACTAAACAACAGAGACTTAATATTTATAATTTTGTTAATAAAAATTGTCTTTAGAACTGTTAACACGTTTTGCCTATAATTACAAATGTTAAATAGTATATATGTTTCTTATCTTTTGAAAATGGCTTAAAATGCCATCAGACAAGTTATGCCACAAAATAATGTTAAGATTTTTTAATACCATCCTTTTTCAAGATGTTTTGATAAAGACAAAAGGTACAGATAGGCTTTCTATTCCCTTTATTTGCCTGAGTGCTTAACAACCAGATGTAGCAGCCAGCACCAGTAAGGACTCTGGGAATAAGAACACAGCTAATATTTTGATCCCATTCCCTCTAAGATAAGAGGCCCGAAGACAATGGGGCACATCTCGAGGGTCCTACAGTTCCTATCTTCTTGATCAGGGAAGACATGGAGAGCCAAAGGTTTGATTCCAATCAAAATACAGTCTATAAAAGGAGTGGGATAGAAAGGCCCTCAATGCTTCCAGGGGAAGCTACATGGTCAACATGGCCCTTACACATCCCAGCAGATGGCACAAATGCTGAGGGAACCACAAAGCTCCTTCCAGGCCCCTAAAAGGCTTTACCCAAATGACCTTCAAAAATACAATTAAAATTGAATTTTGGATACCTATTTGGGCTTAAGCACTTGGCAGAAAAATATAGCCAGAAAGTAAAGTCTATGCTAAAAGGTTTGGACATCACAGCCCAGACTGTGACATTAGATAGATGTGCTCACAACATCTCAATGGCATCTGCGCCATTATGAAGGTCAAGAGGCTGGCTATGTATTTTTTATAATTCTGCTAATGTCTCATCTGCTTTATAAAAATAGGTAAAGACCATGCCATATGGTGAATAGCTTTACAAATTTAGGCATAGATCTTTACGTTGAAAGGGAATTAAGCCTATCATTTCTGGTAATAATAATTCTGTAACTCTTTGGACAATGTGTCCTGTTATTTTAACCTTATATCCTCTTATCTATAGTCAGCCCACACATAGATGATCCTGTGACAATCAACTCTATCTACTTGGGTTCCTTCATCTCTCTCTAGGGCCTGAAATCTACCTGGGGAATATTTTTTTCTTTATTTCTTTCTTCTTGGAAAGTGACACCCTCCAGGAAAGATTTCTAGATTAACCGTATATGTTTCCTAAACCTAATCCTTATCTATGACCCATTTTATAGAAACCATCTTTGCCAGACCTGTGAACCTTGTCTTCTTCTCATAGAAACCAGCTGCCCATCTATGAAAATTCCCAACCCAAGTTTCCTGAGTCTCAAGGTGGGCTTTTAAAAGCCCTTCTTGCTTCCCTGAGCAAGAGCTCTGCCTTGCTTCCTTCTCTTACATTTTGGGCTTAAGGTTCCCCTAGATTGAAGCTCTCCCTCCTAAAGCTATAATAAAATCTCTCTGCAACTTTTCCTCTGATCTGTAGATTTCATTCCCCAAATTTGTAAAACAAGAATCCAGGAAAATCCAAATAATTGAAGGGTTGGTGTACATTGGTGAATTGGTGAAGAACTCCAAAATTCTGTATCATTAGTACTTGATACATTAGTGCGTTTGTATAAAAAAATGAAGAAAGAAACTCAAATATGCTCTGATGAACATATGAACTCAAAACACAAGAGGCGATGCAGTAAAGTGATTGATAGCAAAACACCCTCTGCAGACAAGTTTTCTCCATAGGCCTAAATTCCATTAAAGACATTTCATTTTACTTAAAAGGCAATCGCTCTGAAAAGTTCTGTCATGCAGATAGTCCTTTCCTAGACCCTAGTCCCCATTCTCTTTTGTAACGGGGTTACTCTGCTTCTGTGGTTTCACTACCTGCTGTCGTCCTAGATGAGGAACAAGCACCTTGCTGCCATTACAAATCACACACCTATATTTAGGAAAACCTAAAATCCTGATGAAACATCATTGACCTTGATGAGATCATGATTGTGTCCTTGAATAGTACACAGTGCCTTCTCCTGTAAACCATCATACTTGAAATGACATATGGCTTTTTAATTTCATAAACATTTCATACCTATGGCCTTCTAGAGAGTCTGAAGTGTTGCATCAAAAGGAAGAATGCAGTTGACCTGAGATAATAAAATTCCATTTCCTCAATTCCTCTCCAAGGTGTCATGTAGGTCACAGGTCAGAAAGCTAAGCAGCCAGAAAAGGCAAGCTGACAGAGGTACAGGGATTTATGAAGAGGGGAAGTCCCCTGAGTGATACAAAACAGAAGTCTGGACAGAAAGCAGAGCATCTATTTTCAAGGAAGACATGTTGCGTCTGTAACTGTCACCATGAGGCTGAGGTTTTAAGAACCCCAAAAGAAATATAAATCACTGATCAATTCCATCCAATGTAACTGACTGCATCACTTCCCTGAGGCTAATGTACAAGAAAATTAGCTACGGGAATTAACTTGCCTAGTTTCATGGCCCCTTAAGGAAGGAATAATACTAACTATTCTCAAAGCAATAAGAAGGCTTGTCAGCTTACAGGCACTTTCATATGGAATATCCTTATTTGATGTCCTAGTAGAGTGTTCTATACCTAAATATACCACGGGCCACTAAACATTTTGTCATCATACCTTAATTACCAAAAAATGTTCAAATGTCTCTTTATGAGCCATTAAAACAAGTGAATGGTAACATCATGAAGAAAAATATAACTTTTAAGAAATCTTGGGCTGGAGAGATGGCTCAGCAGTTAAGACACTTGTCTCCAGTACCTAAGGCCCCCGGTTCAATTCCCCAGGACCCACATAAGCCAGAGCCACAAGGTGGTGACCCTGGTGCGCTCTCTCTCTCTCTCTCTCTCTCTCTCTCTCTCTCTCTCTCTCTCTCCCTCTCCCTCTCCCTCTCCCTCTCCCTCTCCCTCTCCCTCTCTCTTTCTCTCTCCTCTCTCTGCTTGAAAATGAATAAAAAGAAAAAAATATTAAAAAAAGAAATCTTTTAAGTCTGAAACACACTGAATATCTTAAAAGATATTTTTAAAAATGTAGGTTCTTTTGAACTGGAAATACTCAGTGAGCAAGTGATGTTTCTTTTTCTCTGTTCTGTGTAAGCATGGTGCAGGCTGTACTCCTTCCCCTTCCTACGTGACTGTTGACTACTTGAGGAAACAACGTATGCATTGTTCAGAAGCTTTCTAAACCACCTGTTCTCCATCTTCACCCTAGATATCCTCACATCATCTGAGTCTTCATCATAGTTTATACTGATCGCTCTTCTCAGGCACTGAGCATGTTTCCTGGTCTCCTGACTCCACTTACATTCAAGGTGTTCATCGTAAACTCATCACTGTTCACTCTTTACTGCTCTCTAGCTCTTATTGTAGCAAAAGGAGCGTGAGCTCACTGCCCCCTCCCCTAGATTCATTGTCACATTCTTCAGGCCACAGATGGCCAGTCACATAGAATGAGGTGAGAATCTACCAGAGCTTTGAAGTCCAGTGAGACAAAAGAAGTAATTGCTTTAACTGTGATAAGATAATTAGGAAAAGTTGAGGCAGGAGAATACCTGGAGAAGATTATCTGAACTTCCTGGGAATCCATTGTAAATGTGTGAGTTGCTAGGTGCTTGTAATTTACATGCCTAGTGTCATGTACACATCTCTGTATCCTACTATAAAATATCTTTGTAACTGGGGTTTGGAGCCAATGCTTCATTTATGCTTGGACCTCCCGGGCCGGGTGTAAAATTAAAAACTCCCCTCTCCTCTTGCTGTGAAGGCTTTGTCTGTTTGTTACTGGATATTTCTACAACAATCACTGTTCACTTTTGATTGCTCTCTCGCTCTTCCATGTTTACTTGATTTTATTGATACAAGGTCTATGGATCTCAGGTTGATCTCAAAATCAATATGTACCTAAGAATAACCTTGAATTTCTGATCTTCCCGCTTCTAAACTCCCAGTTGTTGGGAACACAAATAATATGTCACCATGACCCATCTGCAGTGTTGGGGATCAAACTAGGGTTTTGCACATGGTATATAAGCACTGGAGCAAATGAACTCCATCACCAGCCCCTATTATTCCATCTTTATTGCATACATAAAAATTAAACACAAGCATGACTCCAAATTTTTCCTACATCAAATCCTCCAATTGCATGTCTTTCATTCTACAAAGTTGTTTCTTTTCTGAGCTTTACCTGCAAGAGGAAGCTCCAAGTTATGGCATTGCTTGACTTTTACCCAACATATATTTCACAACATCTTTTGCTATTTTCTTCACACTTACCTGTCAGAAGCAACACATGTCCTGTAGTGTCTGGAATGCTATGCTATTTTGCAAGCCCTTGTATTTTCTCATGTAGCTTAATTATTCTGAAATAGCTTTTAGTCTCCATTTAACAGACAGCTTTCTACTCAAGGATCCAGGCCTGATGTAATTTAGTCTGTGAAGTTTCCTCATACTATCTTTATGAAGATATGTATACTAACTTCATAGCTTATTAGTTATTTCTTTATTGCATATATCTATGTATTCTTCTGTTACATGTTTATTTACACTGATGAAGCATGCTATTTTGAAGCCGTGAATTGTATCATCATCGCCTTCATGTCCTTAGAACCTAGTATATGATCCACCGTTTTACTAAATACCCAGTAAGCATTTGTACATTGAATAAATGTACTTTAAAAATTCAAATATCTTTCATATTTTAATTGAATTAATATTTTTAATTTATTATTTGTATAAGTGTGTGCATGTTTGTGTGTGACTGCAGGTATGTGTATTCCTCAGTATTCATAAGGATATCAGAGGCTACTTGCCTATCCACTTCATTTGAGACAGGGATTCCTGCTCTGGAGTCTCTCTCTCCTGTGCTTTGCTCTCCATGAGCTACTGGAAGCTCCTGTTACTACCTCTCATCTCACTGTCAGCTTCAGGACACTGGAAGTCCAGAAGTGAACACAACTTCTATGTTTTTATGTAGGGTCTCAGGATTAAACTTGAATCCTCTAGCTTAAAAAGTGATCATTTTATCCATGCAGCCATCAGAAGCTTAGATTTTTTTTCTTGTTCTTTTCGCTCTTCATTTTGTTTTGAGATGCTATGATTATACTTAGAGCCTCATGGAAGTATCATAGATGTTTGGTCATGTCATGTTCAGACATTATTACAATGCACTTACATTTTATAGTAGAATCCCATTTTCCTTTTATTACATCATTGAAACCATTATATATCTGTCATAGTCGGCTCCACATTGCTGGGATGAACTTCAAAACAGACGCAGTTTATAGGAGGAAGAGTTTATTTCAGCTTTCAGATCCAAAGGAAGTTCTATCAATGGTGAGGAAGTTGGCTTCCTTTTACAGACCCAATCGGAGAGACACCAGCACCACACAAGCACAAACAGACAGCAAAACAACTGGGAACCAGCAGCAACATGCAGACTCTTCTGCATACCTTTGGGCTAGACTAGCCCAAAGATCTAGCCCCAAACACCTTATGGATGGACCACAGGATCTGCCCACCTAGTAACACCTTTTCCATCCAGGCAGCTGGAAATAAAACAGTCTATTGAGTCTATGAGGCCACATACACTGAAATTATCACATGCTCAATTTAGCTTATTCACATAAAAAATTCATCTAAAATGGTAGAGTACTTAAGTAAATATTAGCTAACGATGTCCTATTGAATAAGTATTTGAAAAGAAAACTATTTTGCTCTTAGAATAAACCAACAGCCATTTAGCACTGAAGACACAAACATGAATATTATATTCATACTTCATTTGGAAAACTGAGTATAATTAATGCTACAAACACTTCATAAGATGACAGTTTCTGTCCTGATAATGCAAATATTTCCAAAGTGTCCACAGTTCCACTGTGTGAAAAACCTGCTGCAATTTTCTCTCTAAATATTTTCTCTATCTTAGCCTTACTGTTCCTCAACACAGTTCTATCTCTGTGGGCTCATTTTCTGGACTGATTGTCTCCCATGTTATACAAGCTTTACTTATAATGAACCTTTCTAAAGTCACTAAGTCAAGACCAAACTTCCTTGAATCTATTCATCTTAAATGAAGACTGATTTTTTGGACATCGTTTGCTTCGAGGGCTATGAAATAAAATGAAAGGTGCTTTGCTATCATGTACAGACTCCAAAGAAGTATACATAGAGGGAAAGGTGCTAGGTAAGCGCCCTACGAAGGGTCATGGGATCTGAGGCCAGGTGATTTTGAGTGTATGTCTTTTCTCAGGTCATGAGCTAGGTTAGTTACACATTACTGAACTGGCCCAATACCTGACAAGCAGTAATTTAAGAAAGAAAGGAATTATCTTGGCTTACTGGTCCAGCAGATATAGTCACTCATGGCATGGAAGGTCTCACGACAGGAGGAGGCTGGTCAAGTTGCCCCTACAATCGGGAAGCAGAGAGAGCAGGAGGTGCAACTTGGAGATAAAACCTCAAGGCCCACACAGCCATGCACTTCTTCTAGAGATGCTCCCCTTCTCTGGTTCCAGCACCTTCCCAAACAGCATCCAAATACTCAAACACATCAGCCTAGAGTGGACATTCATATTCAAACCACAATACTACTCCACTCCCATTCCTGGAGCTGTCTCTTTCTTTCTAAATAAGTTTCCCTATTTCTATTACCTTACAATGTGTCTGGGTGTATTTCTTTATTCTTGGACAGAAGAAAGTGAAACTCCCAGTGCTGGTCCCCTGGACTCCTATATGGGCCCAGAACACACCCATACAATCAGGTGAGAGAAAGCAAGCTCACCATGAAAGATAAGTTCTCAGGACAGGCTCTGTTTGACCACTGCATGTACCACTATACTCTAACTCTATTAATGTACTGGATCAGTATTTAGCAAACATTTTCATCAGAAGACCCACAGGACATCTTCAAAATCAACAAGAATTCCAGAGAATATTTATTAATGTGACTTATATCTGTTGATATTTAAAGTATTAGAAAAAAACAGGAGTTTAAAAAATATATTGATTTCAAAGTAACAATAGTAAGCTTATTATTTTTTCATAAAAATCTGTTTGGGATATTTTCCAAAACAAAATGAAAAATGGGAAGCATTGCATTACTTTAGATTTTTACAAGTACCTTTAATATATGACTTCATAGAAGATAGATTACCTCACCTTAGAGTCCTATGATAACAGAGTAGAATTCTATGACCTCACTTTGGAATTCGGTGACATCACAGTGGATAACTATGATCTCACAATACAATATAATTCCTGTTTCACCAGCACCTATGTTAAGGCAGATAAGCTTTGACCCAAAAAATGAGGTCATTTAATTCAATACTTCATACTTCAACGAAAAGTTACTGATAAAGACAAGAGCTTTTCATTCTTGGGAAACGAACAAATAAATGACAGCTTCCAATCTAATGGAAATTCTCCACATTTCCATTAAAGCTTTGTAAATGCCCAGATATATTAAATCCATCCTGGAGAGCAGCTGTTGTGGCTACAAAGTCATCAACCATCAGAAATGCTTCCTTTACAAATTCATGTTCACAGAAAACTGGGTTGTCAGATATTTTGATATAAATGTACACTTGAATTCTAAGTTATTCATAGAACTATTAACAAAAAATAGGAATATTTTCCTAAAATGACTACTTGAAAATCTTGAAAGAAATGACTTCATCCCTAGGGATTTAATCTTTCTCCTCTTTGAAAGAAAGCAAGAACTCAATCAGTCCCAAGAAAACCAGTTTTGTGTTGAACATGTCCGTAGACCCCTGGTGTGGGGTCCCTGTTTTTTCCTGCTGTGTGGCAGACAATAAGATGTCACATTGCCTCTCTATCTGAAAGCCTCTATGGTATGCTTAAGAATTCCCTGTGTAGATGTATAAAGTTCACCCAAGAATCCCAAAGGGATACATGACTTCATGAAATTTTTAAGTCCTATCTGACTTTTTCTTCCAGTAGAAGCCAGGCAACACAGAGGGAAAAAAAATTGATTTCTTTCTGATGGGCAAATACGAAATAATACAACAGAAAAGATTACAGATGAACTAAGGTCACAAATTACTAAGGTCACACACAGCAATAGCAACCTGGCAGTTTCACAGAACTGCAATTCCACATCCTTGATCTGTGCAATTGCTTCACTAAAACTGCAATGACAGAATAATGCCTTTATTGATGATATGTATGACATTTGGAAAATATTCCATAATACCTTGTTTTGTTATGGTTTTTATTGGAGTGGAATAAAGAGAGAGGCACATTAGCATTTGTGATCATCAGCTCACACACCAGTGGGATGAATCACCAAACCTGGCAGAGTTGTGGGAGGAAAGGGTTTATTGGAGCTACAGGTCCATAATGGTGAAAGAGGTTGGCCCCCTTTCACAGGCCCAAGCAGAGAGAGAAACCCATCACCAGTACCACACACAAGCAAAGCAGGCAGGATGAAAAGAGAGTCCTTTCCCCTTTCTATAGCCTTAGGGCAGGGTCTTGCAACCCTATCCCAAACTTCTTCTTGACTTCCTGAGTCTCTGGAATTTCCTACTTGCACTGCCCTCCCAGGAAGAGACGTTCATTTCTACCTTTCCTTAGCTCTCTTACATCCTGCCCCCTACTGAGAGGGATACCTTCCTATAAACCACATCAGAGACCCACCTAATATTACCAAAAAGGTCAAGTTGACAGCAAAACCTAACCATCACAGCATATATTATCAATTACTCAATATCAAACACCATTTTGTATCTATTTTACTTTCAATTTTTTTCTAGGTTGGTTATTATTTTCATTTTAAAGATGAGATATGAGGGAGAAAATGTACCAGCTAGCAATTATCTTATATTGACTTTCTCATTAAAACATCATCTAAACTCTACAAATAAAACCAGATATTTTATTCATTGACAAAATGAGAAAGAAGGCCTGCGAAGCCAGTTCAGTATCTCAGTGGCAGAGCACTTGTCTTACACATGTAAGGCCCTGGCCCTGTTTTTGATCCCAAATAACACACACACACACACACACACACACACACACACACACACACACACACACACACACGGAGAGATAGAAAGGTAGAGTCTGAAGTTGGAATTTTGGAATTTGCCTAATCAGATGGATAATAATGGCTGATCTGTGATTATTTAAACCAAGACCATAAGACTATTTGACAGGAGAGCTTCAAGTTTTCAACTGCATATCATCATGTATACCTGACTTTAATGCTTTTGTCTTACACAAATGGGAGATGGAGAGGAGAGCTCACATTTGTCACCTTGTTCTCTTCCTTTCATCAAATTCCCCGGAGTCCTTATAATGTATCCATTCCTTTTGGAAGTTCAAAGATGCTAATGTTATTTAGCTGAACAAAATGGTCTACTTCATTTCCTGAAAGAAAGCTTTCTAATAGGATGAGTTAGTAGAAAGCAGAGGTACATTCATCTGGATGGGTAGACATGTAATAAATACCCCAATCGGGCAAAAATCAAGACTGATGGTAATGCATCAGCAACCCAAAGACAAGCAGTATGGAATAAAAGTTAAAAGTGCTCCATGTTTTTCCGGAGTCAGATGTGTTCTGATGGCACCTTGTGACAGACCAGGTTCACAGAGTCTTGCTATCTGTTTTTAGTGTGAACCACTTTGCAAACCTTCAGCCAGCTGCTGAAAGGATCAACCATGAATTGCTGCCATTTCTACTGTTCTCTTGTTTTTATTGGAGCAGGGAGAATGCTCCTTTTATAAGAGAATGTGAGCAGGTGGCTGGCAGCTCCCTTGGTAAAGAGAAGGCACAAAACCAGACATCTGCCATTCCTTGACTCTAGCGAATTCAGTTTCCATGCTCTGGCTTTGAGAACGCCAGCCCTCACTTGGAACTGAGCTTTGGCAGCCAAACCAATCAACTGCAAGGAGTATTGCCCATATTATCAACCGGCTCCATCAGAACACACCTTCTCGTTGTTTTCAGAATGGCTGAATGTGGAAACCTATGAGATCCAAAATACACTTTGTCTTGAAGGACCAAATCATAAGTGGGATTCTTTTTGAGGATTAGGAAAATTAATCTCTTAAAATAAAATGATGCAACTAAGGCTTATGAAATTCCCAGATGTGTTCTGTAAACATATAAAAATACATGTAATAGGGTATTAGTGAGTGAAGTATTGTCTTTAAAAGAAAACTATATGGGAGTTTCCCAGGCTGCCCATAACAATTATGCTCTGAATTATGGTGCTAGTCATTTAACAGAGCCATCGTCAAGGAATGACATTTAGACTTTCCTGGATATGAAATGATTGTTTTATTTTTTTCCTCAACACTGTTTGCTTCTATTTTCTTCCATTGCTAATCAAAGGGAGGTAGCAGGAAACACAATCCATTAGACTTAATCACATAAAGTTCAAATCACATTTAACCACTCAATTGAGGAAAAATTCCGGCATAACTAATTACAGGGCTGCAAAGGAGCAGCGATAAAATTGAAGCCCAACAATAAGACAGGAAACTGAGAACCTCCACATATATAGGATTGTCAATGAGGAGGCAATTTGTGTCATCAGGTAATGTAAAGGGGAATGAAGTAGCACTCACTTGAATTTGTGCTTGTTTTGTCTTTGTATTACACTTAAAACTCTAAAATTCTCCTTCATTATTAATATGGCATGAATATTGATGAATTAAAAATATTCTGTCTTTAAGGTTATTCACAACTATTAAATTTTACAAGTTTGAGAATTATTTAAGAATTTATTTATTTATTTATTTATTTATTTATTTATTTATTTATTTGCAATCAGAGAGAGAAAGAGAACAGGCACATCAGGGCCTTAAGCCACTGCAAAGGAACTCCAGATGTGTTCACCACTTTGTGCATCTGGCTTTACATGTAGGTATTGGGGAATTGAATCAATGTTTTTAGGCTTTATAGGCACGTGCCTTAATTGCTCTGCCATATCTTCAGCCCCTCAAAAAATACATATACATTTTTATCTTTTTATACATGAAAAATGTCTTCTTTTAAATTTATTGCTTCTTTGACAAGAAGATTATATAATAATTCAAATTTGTGACTTCTAAGAATTGCTGAAGATGTCTATTCCAATTATGTTTTCCAGAGGCAAAGGATAGGTCTGTAAACCCAGAGGGCCCTCGGGAGGATAGTTTTAAACTAAAACTACATGGAGCAGATGACATAAAACTCCTTATTCTGACTAACAGCTACATTTTGTCCTCCTAGAAAATAGTGCTAGATACCAATAGTCTCCAAAGTATTGGCTTATTTTTTACTGACTTTTCTCTCATGGCCCACACGTATAGCTATGTGCAGAGTGAATGGCTCTTATCAAAAGAAAGACCTGATGGGCTGGAGAGATGGCTCAGCGGTTAAGGCACTTGCCTCCAGTGCCTAAGGCCCTGGTTCAATTCCCCAGGACCCACATAAGCCAGACCCACAAAATGGTGACCCTGGTGCGCTCTCTCTCTCTCTCTCTCTCTCTCTCTCTCTCTCTCTCTCTCTCTCTCTCTCTCTCTTTCTCTGTATCTGTCTGCTTAAAAATGAATAAATAAAATATTTAAAAAAGAAAGACCTGAGCCTGATGTACAAATGACTCTGTATAATATGTAGGTTTACAAAGTGGATTTATAATTTGTTTTCTCCACCCCCCCCCAACTTCTCATTCTTGGTGATTTAGAAAGAGGTACAGAGTTTAAGGAAAAATATATCTTTTCCATCATTCTCTAAAATTGAAATTTAGCAGAATGATAGATTAAAGGTACTTCGAATTCCTGAAATATTCTAATACAAAGTATTCTAAGCACTTTTTTTGGTCTAATTTTCTTTTAGTTAATGTTTATTTTATATCTTAATTATATTTCACCTCTTATCCCCATAAGAAAATATAATACATACATACATACACAGAAGCTTTTTAAAAGAAAGAGAATATAAATATTTCCAAAATGCAATATGCAAACCTGGTTTTCATATATGTCAATTGGTAATTTTCATGATTAAAAAAGTTTCAATATGTTTCTCCCATGCTAATCCATGTTTGAGACTAATAAACTTAGGGAGTTACCATTTACCATTGACCTTTACTAGAGAGTGTGATTCTCATTTTGCTCTACTTTCTCAAAAGAAACCAGATCTACAAACCATTATTACATAAATAAACCAATAATAAATCTCGCAGTGAACTGAAAACCCACAAAGGGAAGAACACTGAATTCACCTGATTCATTACAGAACAGAGCAGGCCATAGTTAGCTCTGTTCTCGTGGCAATCTCCTTTCACTTGTAACACTGGTCTCCACCTTCCTTCTTCCTATTGAACTCTTACTGCTCCCTACACAGAGCACACTGAAAAATCACTTTTGTTCTCCACATTTAGCTTGGGCCTAAACTCACACACCTCACTACAAAAATCAAGATTTACAGAAACAAATCATTTCTTCATTTTCCAAATCATCCCTTGGTCGTATCTTGCCACAGTCATAAATATTCAAATAAAAATTGGAAACTTTGATTTCCTCCATATCTGCAAAATAAGCCATTTAAAATATATTCCATATATATTCCACCTTACTCCAGTCAGAATGGCAACCATAAAGAAAACCAACAACAATAATTGTTGGCGAGGATGCAGGGAAAAAGGAACCCTCATACACTGCTGGTGGGATTGCATGCTTGTTCAGCAGCTTTGGAAAGCACTGTGGAGACTCCTCAACAGAATGGACATAGCGCCACCAATGGACCCAGCTACCCCTCTACTAGGCATCTTCCCACAAGATGTCACATCTCAGGATAGAGACTTTAGTGCAACTATGTTTATAGCAGCTCAATTCATAATAGCAAAGAATTGGAACCAACCAAAATGCCCTTCCATGGAGGAATGGATAATAAAACTTTGGTATATTTACACGATGGAATTCTATTCACCTGAAAGGAAGAATGACATATCAAAATTTAGAGAAAAATGGTCCGATTTGGAGCAGATCCTACTAAGCTATCACTCAAAAGAACAGAAAGCCAAACACCGCATATTCTCCCTCATATGTGGTCCTTAACTAGTCTAACCCTAAACTCTACGCACACCAGTAGAAAGAAGTGAGAGGTTATGAATGAAGGGTAAGGAATGGGGGGAGGGGAATGGCTTAAGCATGAGGCTAAGCTAAAATGGGTTCAAAATCATAAAATCCTCACGAGCATACTGTAACCTATTGAGCAAGTAGTGGGCATCGACTGGCAAGAGGGGCCATGAATAGTAGGGGAGAGCATCTAAGCCTGTGAAAAATTGATCAGTCTGACAATCCCTTGTCCCAGTCACCGGCTCCTTCCCTCACTGAGCTGTTGACCAAAGTGACCCATGAGGTTCCAAAAACAAGACAGGAGTTTGTCTTGTTTGTTGTAAGGAGATCCTCTAAAGGAGACTGTGCCTTGAGGGTTAGCAGCTGGCCACAATCTAGGATGTTTTCAAGCAGGTGCTATCAGACCATTAACTTGTCCACACTGAAAGGAGGAATTTATGTATTGTCTAGCCATAGAAAGTCCCCTCTAGATTAAAAAACTATGCTCATTTATGGTCTTTTTATCCCCTTTCCTTCGATCCTTTGCACACCTCTTTTGCAAATGCCCATGTTTCTCTGTGTCTTGAGTAAAGATAACAATTATTAACATGAACCCTACTGAAGTGACATTTTTCTCCAATTGCACTTTGTAAATTTTTTTATGCAACTCTAAACTATGGTGCCAATTCAATTGTGGGGAATGGGATGAATGTTCATCCATAAAGGCAAGCAAGATTAATGACTTCTAAATGTGAACAGGCAAAAGCAATTTACAAGAGTGAGCGAGGGTCATATTTTATCACAGGCAGGTGGTGTATCCCAACTTTGCAAACCCAAATCGTTACCAAAAATGCACACAACCACAAATCTTGTGCCTTTCTCTTTGTGTATGAGAGAGCTATGGTTTTGACAAACCATATATTCTGTTTTCCCCTGGAACTCCATCTTCTTATGTTAATAAAGATTAAAATAAATTGCTAAAAAAGAAACTCTCCATTTAGCATAATCCAGCAGAAAAAGAATTTTCTTTTCCATCCCTCTTCAAACTATCCGTCCTTCACCTGGCAAGAAAAGAGCATCAAATTGTTTTCAACCTTACTAAGTGTCTACTGGCATTAGATTTTCTTTAACCTTGAAATTCATCCCTATTCCACTGAACTGTGTCTTGTATTCCACATTTCATATGGTATTTTTCATTCTTTTTGTTTCACAGTGTGGGCCAATTGAGGGTAAAGAAGATAGGAGGATATTGACAAAACCCTTCAATTATAAATCTTATAACAAAAATATAAATAATCATGCATGTGATATATGATCCTTATTTCTCATATTGATACCCATGTCTCTAGTATGGATTAGGACCAGTAAATGGACAAGGCACCTAATATACTTCTGCACAGTTGAAGTCAGAACAGAATTTGGGAGTTTGGAAGCAAAACCACGCATATATGCTGTCTATTGCCAAACAACAAGTTACTAAAAAGTTAGCATCCTAAAACAAGTGAATTTATTTTCTCTTAGTTCCCATGTCAAAAGTCCATGTGGATAGATTCAGTTGTTGGGTTTTTTTTTTTAACATGGACAAAATTATGGTGTTAGCTGGTGTCTACTCTCTTATAAAACTCAAGGCCTCTTGCAATCTCATTTGGTAGAAATGGAACACATTACAAGTACTGTGGTCCCTATTTGGTGTTGGTGGTTCCAAGGGGCCACTCTCAACAACTTGAGGCCACCCGTAGTGCCTCACCACTTTACTTCTCTGTACTTAAAGGACAAATATAGAAAATCTGTGTCCTGTCAAATTCTTTCGCATTACGTAACCATTTCGCCAGAAAGAGCCTCTTGCTTTTAAGGACTAACTTGATTGGGTCAATCCCACTGAACATAATCTCCTTTCTTTAAGAAGAAAGAGTGACAAATAACAGAAACTAATTAGGCGACGGTGTCAAGGTATCACATCACTATCATTCATAATCTTAGGTCCCTGTCACAATCAAGTGTGTAGGTCACTGAGGTTATTTTAGAATTCTGTCTGCCTCATAATTGTTGAAGGCTGGCATGCAATCAAGGCTGGAGCTGAGACAAATACGAGATCTGATCAGAAAAGCAAAAGGTGTATGTCTCTGGAAAAAAGGATAGTTACATCAATAATTGTGAATTCTATTAAACATCAGGAGGAGTGGAGATATGGCTCTGTGTGTTGGATTCCTCAGTACCCATATAACACCAGATATACACAGTAACACATGCATCAGAAGTCTGTCTGCAATGGCATGCCCATTCTCTCTCTCTCTCTCTCTCTCTCTCTCTCTCTCTCTCTCTCTCTCTCTCTCTCTCTCTCCCTCCCTCCCTCCCTCCCTCCCTCTCCCTCTCCCTCTCCCTCTCCCTCTCCCTCTCCTTCCCCTTGGAAATATATAAATAAATGAATACTTTAAAAAGATTAAGGATAAATGGGATATATGAGCCAATAAATGAGCAGGTTAAAAGTACTTCCTTTTACACTTAGAAAAAATGTGAATATTTGGTTAAATGCAACTTGACATTTGCTAATTAAATATATTCTAGCACACTGTTCTTTTGTGCCAGTTAGGTGAGCACACTGACACCTGCTGGTCATGAATAAGGAAAAGTCATCAATTATGATGGATGCATCATTAGGGTTCTGTACCATGGGCAGAAGCCAAAGAGACTTTTGTTATTACCTTTTGCAAAACAAAACAATAACCAACCAATACACTAAAACAGGACTTCTTTATACCCCAGTATTGGTTTCAGATGAAGAGGACTCTGGTGGTCAAGTAGCTGGTTCAAGTGTCAGCTCTGTACCTTCTAAATATTTGATCTTGGGCCAGTTACATGACTTTATTATGCCTCACACTAATTAGCTGAAAATGGTATAAAACTACATCAGGATAATGTGATTATTATCATCACATATGTGAGTATGAGATATACATTATTAATATACTACAATTTAGAAAGATCTATGATGTAGTTAATATGAAATACAACATGGTTATTATTACTGATCATTCATATTTCTTTTCGCACTATAAGAACTAAAGCCTATGTGCATCAGTCCTACCACCAACATGCAAATTCTCCAAATGTCTATCATAGTGCATTCTGCTCATTTTCTCACATGTCTATCTAACTTTCTGAGCAGTAAGTTTCCTAAGAAAGCAGACTTATGCTCCTCATTGATCTGTCTCTCTAACTGCATATTAAGCATTTATGAATATGAGTTGATTATCCCACTAGCTTGAATGATAAAGGACCCATGCAATAGGAATCTTCAGTTATTCATCAACTTCCTAACTTACATTCTTGCCAACATAACCTGGATTGGCATTATGGGCAGTCCAGGGCTATGCTCATTGATTCAACAGCCCCTTTGGCACATTTTCGATTGAAAGGAACAGGGGGAGATACCTGAAACTATCCTATCTGGAATGCAGATGTGAGGCTGGGGAAGCAGGAGTAGAGAAGAGCCATCTTCTATCCTTAATTGTGCACGAAATGAGGAAATATATAAGCTGAAGGTGTCACAGTGCACAGACGCGGGGCTGTGGGGACTGATGACTAGGAAATCTGCTGAATGCACACTGAAAAGGTGACCAATGGACATCCAGATAGGTGAAGAAACAAGTTCTCCTCTAGTTAAGTTGGAATTATCTGATTTCTGTTAAATGTAGCCAAGCACAAGTTTTAAATGGCACATCCAGGTATTAGGCAGCCAAGGCCAGATATCACAGAAAAGCTTGTGGAGTAGTGGTAATCCATATTAATGGCATCCTCTGCCATTTGATAATATCTAATTGGATCTAGAGCACTGAGAAAGTAACAAACAGGGGGAAAGCAGGGAATAAACGGGGCGGGCAAATCAGGAGAATAATCCTTAGGGTGCAATTTAGCAGAGCTCTGAGCAATGTGGAGGAGCCATCATTGCTGGGCAACAGAGTTTGCCAGTGAGTGACTCATTTATATATGAAGTGCATATAACTCAATTAGCCTTCCAGGGAATGAGAGCCACAAACAGGAAAGATGTAAATGTGTTTGCTGAACTCAAGAGCACCATGAAGGAACAGATATTCAACATCCACCAAACAGATTTTTCAGACAAGCACACACACGCACTCACTCACGTGTGCACACACACACACACACACACATTCTCTTTCTCTCACACAAATACACATTTGCATATTGCACTTTGTGTTTTTCTATACCTAAATGAACAGAAGATTTTAACCTGGACATTGAGAGCATCATTTTGTTTATATTACTGACCTGAGCAGATCACCTTGTTTAAAATTCCACCTGAGCAGCTTACTAATAGCCTGTTCTCATCTTTGGGTATTAGTTACTACAATCTGTTCAGGATAGAGCCTAACCCACTCATGTATTTGCAAGTTAATATTATTTTCTTAATATCATTCAAGTACACATGCCTTCAAGAGTACATGTACATAACAGTGTGCATATAAAAGCACCCCGACACAGGCATCGTGTATATATCCATTTCCACATAGAAAATTGGAAATCAGGAAAGCCCTGATGTGTGTGATGCTATCAGGACCTGTTAAAGGCTCTTATGAATTTAAAAATGTTCCTGCAGCATCAAGCATCACTTTCCAATCACCAGGCGCAAGGGATGTGGTTAACACTTCATGTGCTGTAGCCTTTTAAATCCTTACAATGCTCAAAGATTTTAAAAGCATTATTCTGAGTTTGATAAAAGGTTAACAACTTGCCCATGGGAAACATTGCAAGTGAAGGAAAAGGATTTAAACTCTAAATGCAGATGTCCCTGTCCCCAGGCTGAGCAGTTGTATTCAGTGTTGTTTCGTGCTGTTTTATTTGTTTTTCACTCATTTTTAACTTAGATGCCATGCCCTCCCTAATAGGTCTTTAAAAAAATCTTATATTGGAGACTCAAATACATTTCTACCAATTATAGACAACATCATCAATATACTTGAACTCATTTCTACCTAGGGCTTGAACAACAAAAAATAAAATGGTGATGAACAGAATAGTTTTACTGTACAAAAGCTAAAGTATTTTCTCAATCAAATGCTGGATAAACCAGTTCTTTTGATGTATTTCCATGAGAAATATTCTGTTTATAGTGAATTCTGGCTACTTTAATTTAACCACAGAGGATTTTTTGCAGATATCATGATAGGCAAGTGCTGCCCTTACTCATAGATAAACCTCATTTTCCTGGACTCTGGCAGCTGTTAGATGGTTTTTCTGAATAGAACTTTTTAATGTTACATATTCTTTCAAATGCATATAATTTTGAAGCTGGGGATTTTAAGGACAGTCTAGCAATTTTCACTAGTCCACCCCATTCCCCAGGATGGCAATATCCAGCACCACTTCACATGTGGGGTCACTTTTGTTCAATGACTTCCTGGTAGAGCAGAGATAAGAAAGTCCACTTAAGATCAGTGTTGGCTACAAGCTTGGCCAAGGCCAATGTGTCCTGGAGTGACCAGTGGGAAAATCCCTGTTTATTCACCTGCACATATACTTAAAATGGTGGGACAAGGTGGCACATGTGTCTGGATTTTGTTTGCAGTGGCTGGGATAAATAAATAAAAAATAAAATAAAATAAATAAAATAAAACTGGGGGAAGCTTGATCCAAGCATGTTCAGATCATCTAAAGTTAGGTAGGTAATGGTCATTCTGTAATCATGGTAAGGATCCACTCTACCCTTGCCCTGGGGTCTGTTCCAGCCTACAACTAAACTCACAAAAGGAATCCCAGGACTCAAGGCTTGTGGTTCATGGATTGATTCCTTGGGGGTTCATTGTACACTAACACCCCTGTTCATCCACGTGGCTGGGTGGACAGAGTCTTGGGACAGTAGTGAGTCAATGGGCATAGCCACTTGGGAGACAGTTTCAGTGAACAGCTCATTGATTATGTGGGAAAAATGTGTTTATATAGAGGAAAAAATAAGAGGTAGGGGAATAAGCAGCCAGGGAATTGGCAGGGGCAGGCTAGTCTGTGGACATTTCATGAAGGGATTGGCAGCGGTCAGTAACCTGTTGATGCCTGGTTTGCATAGGTAAATTGAAGGGGACTCTCTCAACTACAAGTGGTGGGAGTTATGTGTCTTTAAGCATGTAACAGATGGCAGGGGCTGCAGAGGAGCTGTAACCTTTAAACTTTTATTGTCTGGGCTAGTTAGTTGAGGTATGTGAGCTCCAGTATCAGGGTTTGTTGAGGCCTCTCAGGGGGCTGGAGTTTTTAGGATAAAAGAGAGGAGACAAGGCCAAACTCCTACCGGTATCAATCTCAAATAAGGATGAGATTATTGGGTTTCAGGCCAGCCTCAACTTTCCTTGAACCCTTTGTTCTCCATGCCTCTCAACAGGGTCCCACAAGGGTTCAGGGTCATGTGTTTGCTGGAGTCACTCCTGCCCTGTGGTGTTCTGTGCTTTGCACTCATTTTTAATAAATTCATATTTTCACTATTACTGCTTGATGGCTTATCCAATTCATTGTTCAAATTACAAAGAATTGGGACATCATATCATGGGAACACCCCCAAATCCACTTCAGTAACAGTTCATGCATATGCATTTCATGACATGAAATTTAATAGGCTTTTCCACTATACCAAGATCAAGCAGCCTTCAGAGCACCAGAGAGTTAGTTGCTATGTCTATCATCTCCTGAGCAGTTCCTTTTTTTAATGGCTGATTTAATTACCTTAATTATGAACCAAGTGCAAGGACACTTAAGAAAGTACAATCTAGAGTCCCTTCTATGACATCATTTGCCCAGGAGAAGAAAGACATCGTAGGGAAGGGATATCTTATTCTTAGTACTAAAAGGCGAGCTCTGCTTCCACATACATTAAGGCCAGAGCCATGCTATCTTGTTCATTATCTAGTCATAAGTGCTAAATAGATGTTGAATGAAGAGATCGATACAGAGAGCTGCCAAGTAAGAAATGGCAAGTTGCTCCTTATTTTTCCCATTTTCCTTGCACTTTGCAGAGTTCAGTGTGAATGCCATCTCCTCAATTGTCCTTCCCAAGAGTAATTGTGAAATACCACTAAAATAGAAGCGGACAGGTCCTAAAGCACCATCACATCCAGAGGACCAACAGTAGACATGTGCAGCATCTCAAATAACAAGATTAAATCCCCATGCGTGAGCTCTCTTTTGCATAATAAAATTCCACGTTAAAACTCAGATTTATTTTAAGCCCTGGATGTGCTGACCATATGCCTCAGTGACTGAGGAGATAGCTACTTAATAGATAATCTGCAATGCAAGCCAAGGAACTAATCATGGCCATCTGATCATCATTCCCCATCAAAATCCAGAAATGAGGAGCCAGGGAACAGAGCCAGGAAGTGTCCCCACATTGCAAAGGGGTGGGGAGAGCAGAAGAGAGAGGATTACAGAAAAAGGAATCGCCCTACTCCGAGAAAAAAAAATGATAACTATACCACTGCTGCATTATGCAGTATGTACTGCTATGAAACCTGCCCTTCACTATATTTATTATAAATATAATTACTACTGTGCCCTCATTGAATGCTCTCTAATTAGGAATATGATTAGAACAGTGATAATCCATGTGGGTTGGACACTGACCTAATAAGGCATCCTAAACAGCAAGGACCTAGCTCGTCTGTTTGTGGAACCCAAGATGTGATTGTTGTCATAAAAAATATGGCACATTATATATGTTAAATAAGTGTTTACTTACTTATTGATCAAAACAAAGAAAATTTATTTATCATAAGTGAACTAAACAAGTCATGATGCATAACTTTAGCTCTAAATGTGTTCCTGTCTATAGTGATCTTTGGGACTTGACTAGCTCTCTAATGCAAGGGACATTTTTCTGCCATCTTACTGCTTGGTAGAAGACAGCCTGCCATTAATGCATGCCTTGGAACTCCTACATGTGTAAATTCATTTGATTTGATAATGTAGCACTAGCTTGTGAACTTAAAAGAACAGACATGGATTGCCTCAGAGTTTTGAAGACAAGAAAACCAGATTGAGGTATTTGCAGGGCAGATTCTTTTATTGGCTACAAGGAGGAATTTCTGCCTTGTAGCCTCCCTAGCTTCTGGCTCCTGATGACCATATTCAACATGGAAGCATCGTTACTCTTACCATTCCCTCGTCTTCACATAGTCTGTGTTTAACACTCCTCTTTTCATAAGTCATCTCTCGATCTCTGAAAATACCTGAAAGACGCTTTCTTGGGGGAGGAGGTGCCAAACATTAAAGCCAGGACCTTGTGAATGTTAAGTGCACACTGTATTTCTGAGCTGTAACCCCAGACTCAGACACACTTCTGAAAGTCCTCTTCATGTGTGTGCCTGAGAATGCTGAAGTTGACATGTTCTCTGGTCACTAATGTATTAATGGGTGGCCCTTTTCTGCCATCTTACCTTGTAGGAGCCTTTCTGCTGGGCCCTTGCTGGAAAGAGCCATATGGTCTCTGTGGCATCTGTGTCTTTGTACAGACCATTATGCAGTGAGAATTCTCCCACAACCACCACTGTCCCGTCCCTGATCCATATACTCATTCCAAATGACTAATTATCCACACTGGGCTTGCTGCAATTTTCCTTCATTCAGGAAGCCTTCATTGACCCAGATCAATAAATGTCAGCTAGTATTATGAATGATAACAGTGTGAATAGCAGAGGAATGTTAATCATAGAGAAAAAATCATGCAACAATGGTGAAAAATGTGGTTGAGACATCTCAGCCCTGTTCTGTGACTAAATGCTTTTTAATTATCTTACAATATTTTTATATATTATTATAAACTACAGCAATGAAGACTGCTTCTGAGCACTAATGTCCTACCTCTGTCTCCTGATTCTGGCACATACCTTCTTGTGACACTAGCCTCTACAAGTCTGCAGATCTGTATTGCACAATGGACCCCTTGGCCACATCCAGTCTTTATGACTAACCCAAAGTAAATCAAAACCTTTCTCATTCTCATTTTCTCCTCTTTAAACTTGGGATGTGCTTCTTGGCATTAGACTTGATGTGAAGGTTAGTGGTCAGCTCCCAGGACTTAATCACTGCAATCATTAATATGGTCATTAATCACAACATTAGCATTGTCATTAATTATAATGCTAACATTATGAACACATTTCCTATTTTATAATACCACAAACAGGCAATTATTTCTTTGGACCTTGAGAATAAGGCTTTCTGTGATGAAACAACCATGAGGTTCCATACCCTTGCTTGTGAAAGATAATGAGGTCCTTTGGACCTGCTTAATCAATCCATATACCAGTGTTATTAGTGTTCTTAAAATAGTTTAAAAACAATGACAAACATGTTGAATCAAGTTAAGATTCCTTAAAGCTAGAATATTCTACTGGTGTGGTACACTACAAGCTAGTAAGGTATTATTTGTCATACATAGGAATTTAGATTTGATTTCTTAAATACCTGAATTGTGTTTTTTAGATTGTCTATGTTTCAAGGTATAATAATAGCTTGAAATGTGTATACACAGTGAAATTTCTAACCCCAAGAAAATTAGCATACTTATGCCATACAAGGTTAACTTTTTTATCTATGGGAACAATTATACAATTAAGTAGCATAAATAAGACTAGAGATTTAATGCCCAACTGGAGAACTATAGTTAATAATCTATTGTACACTAAATCTATGCAAAGAGTAGTGCTCTTAAAAGTTGGGTCTTTTACAAATGCATTTAATTAGTTTCATAACTGAAGAAGGATACAATCAAGCTCTCTAAAATAGAAACTTCATGAATAAGAAACACAATGATCTGTAGTCTGAAGATACTTCATGCTCATGAGCAGAGAATGCTGTCTGATTGGTAGAACACAGACTCTTAGCAAATGATAATCAGAAACATGTCCCTACATCATTAAAATTAGTAACTTATTCATATGCTTGTTTGTACACTCATCAATTCATTAAGCTACAGTGTTTACTAAGAGCAAACTGCATGCCTGAGAAGATGCATTGGTAGTCAGTCTCGGGGAAGACAAGCTTCTTGCCTGTTTGGGAGGACGGGTGATTTCTTATCACTACTCTGTGCAGTAAAAGACCCACTGCATGCAGCTGGGACTCTGAAGCCAAGGGTAAGGAAGAAGTAGAACAGCCCTGGAAAATCAAAATACTTGTGTACTTTTTATGATACTACATTTTCTTTAAATTCTTGGAGATTCTCTATGTATGGAAATTTAGCAAAACTTTTAGAGTATCGGAGTATCTCATCACCTAAGCACATGAGCTAGAAGCTAATAAAAAAGCTACCTTATGAATTTTTAATTTATATCTATGAAAGTAAACATCTGCATCCCAGCCATCAATTCTTTATGAAATTCAGTTTTTATTCTTTAATTTTAGGATGAGTCAACAGATGAATCTACTTCAAGTTCAATCCTGTTTGCTTATATTAAGAAGGAACACACTTAATGGCCATTTTATTTGATTTTATTTTTAACTTACACATGAGCTTGTGTTTGATGTATGTGCACACAAGGGTGTCTTTCTATTGAAAATAGAACATAACACAAGTGCTTTTTGCTTCAGGCTTTATGTGGGGTGACTGAGGAATTGAACCTGGGCTGGCAAAATTTGCAACTAAGGGTCTTTAATCCCCAACCCCTACTTTAAAAAATCAGAACCTCTTAGCCTGTTGTTCAACCCCATTCAAATTCTATTTCCACTTCTTTTTCTTAAGATTAGCCTTCATTATTCATTTACTGTGTCATTATTCTTTCATCTGCATGTTTGAATGATAATTATTACATTTTAGAATACTTTAAGAATTAAGGAAATTTCAACTGAGTGCCATAGCATGGTTAATAAATGTCAACTTTTGATCTGATCTCATGGTAGAAAGAATGTGTACAATAATAGAAGAAAGAAGTTAACCTACATTTTGTTTTTGGATACGTTACTAATTTCCTTGGGCTCCTATATCTTTATTCATCTTTACATATTCATCCTATTCATAAGGTGATGGCTACAGGTGATTGGCTAATACAGTGTAGATATATATCAAATCCATGAAGACAAGAGTCTTTCTCAAAGCTAACAAGAACACATGTCCTTTCTGTTTCTGGATTAATACCCTATACATTCATTATGTATTCAATTTTCACCACTTGCTTACTCAGCCAATTAGCATTCACTCCCTGGTTTTCAGCTTCCATCATGCAAGCCTCAATTCAAGTGTCTCCTTGAATAAAAATCCTAGGATATTTCTACCACTAAATGTCATCAGTATCCCATTTATCCTTTTGTCTCTTTACATATATAACACGTATCCATATAAAAGGATAATATTCAGGTATATCCATATTTTTCTCAGAATGTAAAGTAGGAAGAACAAGGATGGGTATATCATTCTCCTTCAGTTCTTCCAAAGACTCAACCTAGTGTCTTCCACACTGGAAACATTAATTCATTTTGGATGGAGATTGTGTTTGTATATTTCAGGATATAGTGAGTGAGCTGTGGCCCATATAACCCTACCACCCGACAGCAGGCCAAAAGATGAGATCATGGCAAGAGATGAGCCACCACAGTCATATAGTGGAGGATCCATATGGAACCCTGCAGAGAAGGACAGGATGAACAAGGGACCCACAGCTATTCAACCAACTCAGGATAAGCCAAATGTGTTTGTGTTTTTCAGGATGCAACGAGAGAGCTGTGGCCCATCTAACCCTACCAACCAACCGTAGGCCGATGGCTGAGATCCTGGCAAGAGAGGAGCCACCACAGTCATATTGGGGAGGATCCATAGGGAACCCAGCAGACAATGACAGATGAACAAGGGACCTATAACCACAGCCATTCAATCAACACAGGATAGGCCAATGAGACAGAAACCAAGGATTTTCGACACAAGGACCCCT
>PVHP010008868.1:0-12500 GCA_004024765.1 Zapus hudsonius
CTCAGTGTAGGTTCAACGCTCAGCAAAGAAACGCCATGGCAGATGAGCACATACTGAAAGGCCACATCCTTTCAGACTCTTGAAAGAAAATCTTTTAAAACTAGGTTATTGCTCAAAAGAAAACACCGGGGCTGGAGTGAAGGCTCAGTGGAAAAGGTCCTTGTCTGTAAGGCATGACAGCCAGTGTCTGATTCCCCAGTTCCCATGTAAAGTCAGACTCACAAAGTAATGCATGCATTGAGTTTGTTTGTGGTGGTAGGAGGTCCTGGTGTGCTCATACTCACCCAGTTGGCGTTCTCTCTCTCTCTCTCTCTCTCTCTCTCTCTCTCTCTCTCTCTCTCTCTCTCTCTTTCTCTTTCTCAGATAAGTAAAAATACTTTTTAAGAAAAGAAAGCATCATTAGAAAACAGTTAAGCCACTAATCTTATGCAGTTTTAACTGGACAAAGTGCTCTAAAAACTGAATTCAGAGCTCAAAGTAATGTTGATTCGACTGACAGCCAACAAGGGAGCTAGGTAGACAAGAAACTCTGCTGGGCTGAACCAGTCTGCACACTTAAAGTTAAGAGCTGGACAGTCCTCATAGAAGGGTTGCTCATGGAAGGAGATAAGTGAGGAGCCTTAAAGGCCATCTGGGAGAAACACAGAGGCCAGTGTGTCACAGCTTTGGGGAGTGCCTTGAGTCAAGACCTTGGCATGCAAAAGCAGAAGCTAAACCACAGCCAGTCGTGAGTTATTATTAGCTCAGCTGGGATGGAGAATCCCATTCAGAGAGCATGCGTCTTGCCTCTCTGGAAGTCCTATATTTAATTTATGAAGTCACTTGAGCTTCCTCTGCTTCTGCTGAGACCCTGCATTGAGCAGACAGGGATGATGGAAGTCCTTGGGGGAAGGAGGAATGGAAGTGATTTTCTGTCTTTTCATTGTTGTCTCTACCTCTCAATTCCAAAAATAAATAAATATTTAGATCAAAAAACAAGAGAGAGAGAAAGAGAGAGAGAGAGAGAGAGAGAGAGAGAGAGAGAAGAAAGTAGGCAGCTCTGGAAGAAGATGCAAAGGGGCTGGGCAGGCCAATATCAGACAAAGGCCAAGTCTGCTTGCACCCCAGAAGGTTCTGGGATCAGCTCTCTGACATTCCAACAAACCTCGACCCCAAGGTGCTTTGAGACAGACAAGGAGAGTATAAGTGTGGCAGCAGCCACATTCCCTTCACAAGGTATGTCCCAGCCCTGTCCTTGACATTCCTGTAAACAAACTGAAATGCCATTTTGAGAGTCTTCACTGTGGACATCTTCAGCCAGCGGATTCTGTGCTCCCTGCAGAGATCTCTGCAGGCAGGGACAAACCTGGGGGGAGTAGTGCTAACCTGCAGCCCTTTTCTGTGTCTGAACCTCAGGGGAAAAACTTAGAATGGTTTGGGGCCAAAGGATGGGGAGATATTAATGCAAGATCAAGAATCAGAATCTGCAAGGAGGTTCTGGTCCACAAAGTGGCCCTCATTTAACAACGATACACGCGGAGGGAACTGCAACATTCAGGGCACACAGTCTGCAGAGCATGCTTTCAAAAACAATCCCCTGAATCCGAAAGTAGATTGATCCGACTGCCAAGCATTCCTGCAAGGATTTTTCTACTTGTGAAATCACTTGGTTTTTTTTTTCCCTCACTGGAGCATTGATGTGCAGGCATTTTATAGACGCATTATAGAAAATATGTGCAACAGGTGAGAGGGATTGTCGGAGGGCCTGATGCCATTGTCTTTGAAAGAGGTCAGATTTTCCATGCATTGAGGACTGACAAGCCATGCCTGCTGCATTCTGTCCCCAGCGTGGAGTGTTTCTAATGTTACACCGTGGGAGGTGCTCTGCAACCCAACACCAGACCAGTGTGCACTCGAGGCAGGCCTTACAGGGAGAACTTCAGAAGCCCCGATGTTGGCTTGCTGAGCTTCTCAAGGAATGTCATGCCCACTTCACTTTTTGTCATGGGGGAAGGGAGCAAACACTGATCTCCTTGTCTCCTGAGGGTATTATCTACTGGTTCTTTTGTGCAATCTAACATTCTGTGACTCTAAAATCAAAGGATGGACCCTTTCCAAGTTCTTTTTTTTTTCATTTTAAATAAGTATTCTCAGATCTACGCAGGAACATAAACCGATTTGACAAAAGTTGCAGAAATGTGGGTTGTGGGGCTGTGACATCATCAGCACAAAGGCAGGGGCCAAAGCAAGAGTCCAGGCTAAGCTCCCGAAATGACTTCCCAGCTGCCCTTCATGGAGGCTGCAACTAACCAGAGCAAAATGCTCACTGCTCTAAGAGGTCCCCACAACCCCAAGGGCCAGGCTGCAGGCTGAATGAGACCTGATTTCTGAGAACCTCCCAGAACCCTTATGCTCAGCAGCCGCACCTGTAGAGCTCCAGTCTAGTTCAGACTCCTCACCTGGTCTACCCAAGATTTACAACAGGCCCAGAACCATTGGCCTATATTTTGCCACCTGGAAGAAAAATCCCACCGGAAAGGAACACTGGGTTGAAAACCTCTTGTGGACTAGGTGTAGCATTTGCTACTCAAGCAACAAGAGTGTGTTGAAGGCCTAGGAGAATGAATGAATGAACAAGCAGGTTGGCTGGGAGTCCATGGGCAAAGCAAAGGATCCGTTTGTCTCAAATCAAAGATTAAGCCCTAGAGATACAGAAAAGTGGGAGTGGAGGACAGAGGGAGAAGGAGATATCAGTAGGCAGGGGAAGGGAAATGGTCCTTGGTTTCTTGCTGGAAAGCAAAGGCTCCTGGAGACGGCCTATGAGGTTCCTGACCAACTAAGGTGTGTGCATTTCTGCCTCCATTGTAATTAAGCAAAGTGTTCTGAAGCAGAGCAGGGATTTAGCAAAAATGACTTAGTGCTGAGTACACAGAAGCATTGGATAACTGGAAATTGATTGAAAGGGTGAGGTTGAGCCAGAAGTGAAAATGAGTCAAATGTTGACAGCAACAAAGTATCCTCAAAGGACTCAAGTGCCCAGAACTTTCCAACTCTTCCTCCAGACATCTGCAGTGCCCTGTCTGTGCCCAGAACGCTCCTGCTTCCCAGCCTGCACCTCACCAGGAAAAAAGATTCAGCATTATTTTAAAAGATTGAGGGCTGGAGAGATGGCTCAGTGGTTAAGGCACTTGCCTCCAGTGCCTAAGGCCCTGGGTTCAATTCCCCAGGACCCACATAAGCCAGACCCACAAGGTGTGGCCCTGGTGTCTCTCTCTCTCTCTCTCTCTCTCTCTCTCTCTCTCTCTCTCTCTCTCTATCTCTCTATCTCTGTATCTCTCTGCTTGAAAATGAATAAATAAAATATTTTTAAAAAAAAGATTGATGCTGCTTGACATCTTAAAGGTCCTGAGAGGTCCTTGGGATTATTTATTCTTTCTCTAAGTGATTATTAAATGCCTAGTGCATATCAAAGACTACATAATGAGCTCAGTTAGACCCTCAGAGTCTTCCATTCAGGAACCCACCACATTACTAGGTTCACTCAATGAGAGCATTTATTTTAAACAAGCAACACATACGCTGGGAATAACTTTTAAATTAGAATGCCCTTGGTCCATTTACAACAGGAGATACCTATTTGCAGAGGCCATTGTATTCCATAGCCTGGCAACCCAAAGGGTGATCCATGCAATCCAGTGTTGGCAATACCTAGAAATGTGTGAGAAAGGCAAAAACTCAAGTCCCGCCCCAGTCCTATGCAATAGAAGCTGCAGTTTCACAAGATGCTCAGGCTTGTGCACTCAGGCTTGGCTTAAAGGTGGTTGTGGCTGGGGGTTCCCAGGTAGATGCATTAGGATCAGATGGAACAAGAGCAAAGCTCCATCCAGTCTTTCTGATTTCGAGGAGCTGGCCTAGGTCCTGGAAGGCTGAGTTTCTCCCTAGTCCCCAGAGACTACACTTTGAGAACTGCTAGTCCAGACAACTGTATCTACACAACCTCTATGCAGCCAGGCCTGACTTTACTCTGTGAATGAAGACAACGCATTAGTCTAATATCTTGGTCTTCTTGCAGCCCTACCCCAGTTCTGTCGATAGACTTTACCTTCCCAATCAGGATGAGATTCAAGATTATCAAAGGCAAAAGGGAAGATTTCTTATATAAAAAAAGAATTTCTTAAAGCTTTTTAAAAATGAGAAGCAAGAAGAAAATTTAGTAATGAATTGTAGAATCATAATAAATTTCATAATAAATGGCCAAGTAAGGTTCATTAGATGTACAAGTGTTGGGCTGGAGAGATGGCTCAGCGGTTAAGGCACTTGCTTCCAGTGCCTAAGGACCCCGGTTCAATTCCCCAGGACCCACATATGCCAGACCCACAAGGTGGTGGCCCTGGTTCTCTCTCTCTCTCTCTCTCTCTCTCTCTCTCTCTCTCTCTCTCTCTCTCTGCTTGAAAAATGAATAAAATATTTTAAAAAAATGTACAAGTGTTATGTAACCATGCTTGAGTGCTTACAGCAAGACACCAGGTTTTTTTTTTTCCTTTTCTACTTTTACTCAGCTTCCTGGATATGTTACCTTATTAGTCTAGTATCATTTCTGCATATCTACATGGCAATAATAATTGTCCATCATACATACTGCAGAATCTTTGAGGCTTTCCTTGACCTTGAACTTTGGCCTTGTTTTCCACATCCAAAAATGTCTGTGAGTCCTTTGACCCAATCCTTATCAGTTTGCAGACAGCTTCTGGATTCCCCATAGCCACCAACTCCATGCTGCATTTTGGATGAAGAAAGTGGACAGGTGGTTTTTGTCACTAGAAATTTTTAAAATTATGTCCGAGAGATAGTTTAATAAAGCACATAAGCATAAGGAACTGAGTTTAATTCCTAAAACCCACATTAAAAGAAAAGGGTGTGTGATGTGGTGTACACTTTTAATCCCAGTGCTGAGGAGGGAGAACTATGTGGATCCCTGGGAGTCACTGGCCTGGAAGTCTAGCCTGATAGGCAAGGCCCAAGAAAATGAGAGACCTTGTCTCAAAAATGGTTGATGGCATCTGAAGGAATAACATCTGTGGCTGTCCTCTGTTCTACACAGGCACACACACACACACACACACACACACACACACACACACACACACACAAACGTACACTAACAAACACACTTCACACATGCAGGTGCACATGCACACATATAAACATGCACGCACACACATATATAGACACAGATAAGAAGAATATTTTTAATTTACCAAAAAATTCATATGAAGCCAGGCATGGTGGTGCATACTTAAAATCCCAGCATTCAGGAGGCAGAGGTAGGAGGATCACTGTGAGTTCAAGGCCAACCTGAGACTACATAGTGAATTCCAGGTCAGCCTGGGCTAGAGTGAGACCCTAGCTCAAAAAAAAAAATCACATTAATAGGAGGTTTCCAGTGTTTTTAATGTCAGTGAAAATAAGAGGAGGAGGCCCTTTGAAACAATGTTCTGCAACTGGGATAAGAGAAATGTAATTAGTAAAAGAAAAAGGAGAAGCAAGATCTCTCTTTCTCTCTCTCATTTTTTGCTTTTTTGGTTTTTTATTTTGTGACGGGTTCTCCTGTGTAGCCTAGTCCACTGTGGTAGTTTTGAATAGATGTCCCCCAAAAGAATTAAAGGTTTATTAAAATTGTAAATTGTCTCCAGCCAGTTCTAGCTAGAGGAAGTGTGTCACCTTGGCCAGATCCTAGGGTTCAGCCTGGAGTTCCTCTTGTTAATCAGATGGGAGTGTGCTTGCTTAAGGTGCTGTGGTGGGCTTCTCTCTCTCTCTCTCTTTCTTCTTCTTCTTCTTCTTCTTCTTCTTCTTCTTCTTCTTCTTCTTCCTCTCTCTCTCTCTCTCTCTCTCTCTCTCTCTCTCTCTCTCTCTCTCTCTCTCTCTCTCTCTCTCTGCTTGCTTCTGTGAAAGGGGGCCAGCCTTTTCCTTAACTTCCCCTGGATCTGTTCAATAAATTCTTTCCTCCCCAAAATTGTGCCTGGTTTGGAGATTCATCCCAGTGAATCAAATTCCTGACCCTCCTGCTTTAACGTCCTAAATGCCAGGATTATAGGTGAATGCTACCAGCCCAGCTCTATGTGCCTCAGAGCAGGGCCAGGGGCCAGGCTTCAGGAGCATTGTCCTATGCATCTGCAGGATGCATCTTAGACCCTCCTTTTCTGTTTCCAGCTCGTTCCACTCAGGTTCCTGTACAGAGCCATGGCTACAGGTAGTCAGTACTGCAGGTCCACTTGAGTAGTTGCCTCACAGAGCACCTAGTGATCAAGCTAACTAAAGACCATTCAGAAATTGTTGGGATACACCTAGTGCCTGCTTTATACAAATAAGCCTGGATATCAAAGTCAGGCTGCAGTCCCACATGACTTGCAAATAACTTTTCTACCCTTGGTTTCTGAGAACTCTATTATTGTCCTCTATTGCTCTGTGCACCAGCACCTCAAAAAAATTTGCAATCCTAGAGGGATGGAGGAAGAGAGGGAGAGAGAGAGAAGAAAGAGGGAGAAGGAGAAGAGGAGGGAGGGAAAGAGTGAGGGAAGAAGGAAGGGAAGGAGGAAGAAATGAAAGGGAGACAAGGATGGAGAGAGGAAGAGAAAGAGCAGCAAAGTTCTGCCCAGTATTTCCAGCTTGCTGCCTCTTCCTGTCTTCTGGAGTCCTGGAACAGCTCTTGCCTCCTTAAATACAGACAGATTCTAATCTGAACATCTCTCACCTCTCCGATTCCTCAAATTCTTCAGGTTTTGATTCTTATCAACTTTGAGGCATAGACACTTATTCTTTGGACCACTGGCCATGCTGATTTGGAACTCCAAACATAAATTTCATGTGAAAATCCATTGTGGGCTTTTCATATTTCTTTTTTTTTAATTGTCCATAATGAGTTACATTGTTTAGTGGGCCAACAATGAGTTGTTATCCCCAATTCCTCATTGCCCCCTCCTCCCCATCCCCAATCAGCTGGATATCCTCCTCCGTGGGTCATCTGGATCAGTCCTTGTGACAGGGGACCATGGATAGCCTAGTACTCAGCCAGGTTCTCCTGGCCCAAGTGTGTTGTTACTGAGGGGTGTCATGCCTCTGGCTAATCTCCCCCACCACGGCTCTCACAATCTTTCCGCCCCCTCTTCTGCTCAGTTCCCTGAGTCGTGGTGGGTGAGTATTAAGGCTGCTTTAATGTTGTGCGATTAGGGGTCTTTGTGTTGATATTCGTTGGTTTCTGTCTCACTGGCTTTTCCCGTGTTGATTGAATGAATGGCTGTGGCTGTGGGTCCCTTGTTCATCCAGTCATTCTCTGCGGGGTTCCATATGGATCCTCCACGATATGGCTTTTCATATGTCTTAATGCTTGGACTTCTCAAGAACTCCTTTATCATTCTTGTCACCATGGTCATGAGTTTCAGTGTCCTGTCCTAATGGTCAATACTTGAGACAAACTTCTAATGACCCTGTTGCCTGGTCAACCTTGTGCCCATGAAAACAAGCGGCCCTGTGACTGTGATTGCAAGCTGCCTCTATCACTGAAGACCCAGTCACAGGCAAGATTGGACACTGGGGAGATTCGCCTTGATGTCTGTCTGCATCCCCCAGGTGGGGCTCTGCCCGGCCTCCTTCATGCATTGCATATTCCTGAAACATCCTCAGAACCACAAGGTTGTCCCTTAAACAGCCCTAAAAATGAGCGCCTGGCTGGGTGTCACAGATCTAATGACACCCAGTGCTTCCATCCCTGAGACGCCTGCTCCACCTTGCTGCCCTCTCCTTTGTGGGTGCTGTTTGGTTTCATGGAAACCAGTGTGCAGAGGAAAATACAGGCAGCTGTTCCAGTCCCCTCAGCTTAGACCCCTGTTTCTCTCAAGCTAAATGAAGCTTGTGAACAAACTCCTTCCATTTCGGGAGCCCTCCAGAAACATTCCCTGAATTCCAGCAATGCTGGGGGCAAAAAATAGACTCTTTGGGACTAAGGCCCTTCCAGCACCACCACCAGAAGTACAAAATCCTGTCCCCCTGTTTAGATTTGGATGGGCACATGGGGTCAGGGTGGCCGTGGAAGATTTGACAATTAAAAAATAAAAATGTTAATGAAAGCTGTAGGAAGAGTCTTCTGGGATTGTGAGAGGAGAGACCTGCAAAGCGTGGTGAGGGTTTGACATATTTGGTGGTTGGACCCTAGTCACTTCCATTTTTTTCTTTTTTTTAATATATATTTATTGTCCATAATGAGTTACATTATTTAGTGGGCAAATAATGAGTTGTTATCCCCAATTCCCCCCCTCCTCATCCCCGATCAGTTGGATATCCTCCTCCATGGGCTGTCTGTATTAGTCCTTGTGGCAAGGGATCCTGGATAGCCTAGTACTCAGCCCGGTCTTCCTGGCCCAAGTGTGTTGTTACTGAGGGGTGCCATGCCTCCAGACCGTCTCCCCCACCACGGCTCTCACAATCTTTCTGCCCCCTCTTCCGCTCATAAAGATGATCTCGAATGGGCCTCTAGGCATCAATGCACAGAGCATTGGGCTTGAAGTTGACCCCACGGACACTCCTGCTGAGTTCAAGAGGAGTGATGGGGTCATGAAGCAGAAGTAGGACAGCCCCAACACTTTGTTTGTACCTTTGGTCAAAGTCATTCTCTCTGCATTTACAAGATACAGTGCAGTGAGAGGAGAAAAGACCCTGCTCCATCAGTAGTCAGCAGAGCTGGTGGCAGCCCTGTCACCAATACATTCTTGGAAAAATCACAGAACTCTCTGCTCTCCAGTTCTCTCAGCAACAGAAGTCACTGAGCACCCCTGCCCCTGCCCAGTCCCCACAACCCTGATCCAGTCCCTCGATCCAGAAGAACTGATTTAATAGATTTCCTGATTCTGCTGTTTCCAGAAGGGTTTGGATTGCTGGAGAGCTGAGGAGTATGAAGACAGGTGGACTGTACAAGACCAGCTGTTAGAAAGTCTCTATGTAGAGCCGGGCGTGGTGGCGCACGCCTTTAATCCCAGCACTCGGGAGGCAGAGGCAGGAGGATCGCCATGAGTTCAAGGCCACCCTGAGACTACATAGTGAATTCCAGGTCAGCCTGGACTAGAGCAAGACCCTACCTTGAAAAACAAAACAAAAAAAAAAAAAAAAAAAAGAAAGTCTCTATGTAGATGCACCTAACTGAGATACTGGTGGTGAACTCCACCCCAAGGAGACAATTCTAAAGAGGACAGAGAGCTGCGTTCTTCAATGAAGGGCAGGAATGAAGCAACAGAAACAGGAAGCCGATCTTCCTGGGCTCTCCCCACCCTCCCCATTTCCCAATTATATTTGTCTTCACTCATGCTACACTCTCGAATCCAGTTCCCTATCACTCCAGGCCCTTTTCAGGGAACAGGTGACCCACAGTTCCTCATCTGTCAAGATCAGCCACTGCGAGAGGCTCTGCACTCCCAACCCCCATCTCTATTGAAGGTGAAGCACTGAGGTGCCTGCTTCTTGCTCCACAAATAGCTGCTAAAGACGCGAGGGGCTCACCGGGAGTCTAGTGGGCAGGAAAATGCTTTCCAGTAAGTAATAAGTGACGCAGACATAATGCCATCCAAACACACACAAAATAGGTAGGAATACAAGAAGATGCCACCATAAATAAGCTAGCAGATAGACAAGTCTAACAAGCCAGTGAAAACAGAAATAGCAGACTCCCTTAAGGACCCTAATGTTATGAGTCAAGTTCAAGTGCATCATCAGGTGCAGACCCCTTCTCCAGCTTTACTCCTTCCGGCATCTATGGTGGCTGCAAGCACCCCAGGGTGACTATGAGCCAGAGTTTGCCATCTACCAAACATCCAAAGAGTACTTACGTGGCCCCAAGATCTCTCCTTGCTTTGGGCCAAGTGGTTCTGAAGCTGAAGAATCCCAGCTCTTCAGAACAATCTTCAAATAATACAGTTCAATATGGTGTTGAAGCAGGAGACCGTAGATTGTGTGAGAATCAAGGCAACCAACAGGGCATGTGTAGGCACATGTATGTATGTGTATGCAGGAGTGTATATGTGCATGTGTGTATATATGTGTGTGCTTCTGTCTGCGTCTATGGGAATGCCTGTAGTGTGTGCATAATTCTATGTTTGTATACACACGCGTGCATATGTGTGCATATATGTAGGTAGGTATACTTGGTGTGCACACGGCGAATAATCCTTCCTCCTCACATACACGTTGCATATTCCAATGTGGCCTTTGTTGAAGCCACAGGCACCTGCAAGGAACTGAGTTCTTGCCAAGTCACCAGGCCAGCCCCACAGCTCAGAGACAAATACCCATGGTAAACTCATTTGCTCCAGACAGTCTGTGTCTTTAATGGAAAAGCCAAAAGTGCCTTGAGGTGGGTGCCTGGGTGGATCCCAGTCAGGAAATCTCATCAGATTGCTTCAAGATTTCCTCAGCCTTTGCTCCAAATACTCACAGCATCGCGGCCATATGAAAATCAAATCTGCAGAATACATAGGTCTGTTTTGAATTTTTATGTAATTGAAAAAATAAAACGAATTCCTTCAAGTTTGATCCTAATTTGCCCTCACTTTTTATGGATTTTTGTAGCTAATCAACCATGATAGTACTTATTTCATTCTTCCTTAAATCAGTGTAATATACATGTCACTTATTTGTGACTAAAGATGATTGATAGATATTCATATTTTCAGGAATTGTTGCTATTTAAATTTAGGTTATTTATTTACTCTTTTATCAAATGAGAATGAGAAGAAATAGAAACTAGCTGGCCATCTAAAACATACTAGGAAATGCTCTGGAGATTTATGGAGAGAATTTTAAAATAATTATAATTTTTTTTTGTTTCCATTTGTCTAGAATATTAGGACATTTTTTTTTCTGGCCTGTTTTGAGCATTATAGAAGCCAAACATTCAGTCAGGGAAAGTATTTTCCAGGGGCAAACCCACTAAACATGACAGCTGGTGCCTATGGGCCCAGGAGCAGCAGCCAAAGAACAGAACGAGCCTTACGCAGTACAGAAAAGAAAGAGCCACTCGGCCTGTGAGGATGCCACCTTGGTGGTTAGAGTTACTGCCATTTCAGTGCCACAAACTTGGGTTATCCATTCACAAACAGTCCAGAGCACAAAAGCTGAATCAAATAAAATAACTGACAGATTCCAAAGCTATTGGAGTGGAACTAAGTCACACTCATTGTTTTCTCATTTCTAACGTGAGGCACAGCGCTTGGTTTAAAGCGGAGGCTATGGTCCACATTCCCACAATTTAACGCCCTTTCATCCGAAGCAGTGTTGCTCTCTAGGTGGTCCTCCACGTTTATTTTTGATTCTGCTTTTTCCACAACGTGTTCTCAGCCTTTTTTTTTTTCCGAACTAGACATCTTAGTAACAAAACCAAAGGCTTTAAGTGTGCAAATCCATGGCTAAAATTTCATGAACAGAATAGAGAGCAACAGATTTCTTCTTACCTCTTTCAGACGACTCATTTTCCATTTGCAACAAATAATTTATAGTTAGAACCTAGTGCCTACTAGACCATGGTCATTGAAAACATATGTGATCCCGTCGTGGCCTCAGCAACAATCAGAAGTCATTTTATTTCCCATCTTAAATACCAAAACAGTAGCTTACATTTTTAATACATAACCAATTGTTTCAAAACATCTGGAGAGCTGTACCTTTTCTACCTTTATAGACAGATTCTTTCTTTAAAGGCAAATAGGAAAATCTTACAAGGTCTCTGGTTCACTCTAAAACTCTCCACTAGATTTTTGTGTGTGTGTGTGTGTATGAGTTACTCACTGTTTCCATATTATCCAGACTCAAAGATACATCAGGAATATAATGTCATCGAAAATAAAAATTGTTTAAGTTTCCCACTAAATGAAAAGCTATTTTTTTCTTTACCATAACTTCTCATCAAAACACATGCACTAGGCTGGAGCTGCAGCTTTGTGGTAGAGAGATTGCCTTGGGTGCAGGAGGCCTTGGGTTCAATTCCCCAGCACCATAAATAAATGAATAAATGCCAGAAATGTTGGCTTTATTGCTGAAAGATCTTCATAGAGAGATACATCTGTAGGGACACACATTTGAAAATATCTTTAAGTCTTACAAATTATGCCATGTGAGTATGTGTGTGTCTTAAATCCATTCATACATTTGCATTTATTTTCCCGTTACAATGTAATCTTTCTTCAGACAATGAAAGAAGTGTGCAGGGTCAAAGATAACTTTTAATGACATTCTTTCATTGTTCTTCTGAGTTCTGGGGACATGATGCTGAGACTTGGAGTCGTGCAATAATTGTAATAAAAGGGATTTTAACACTACGCAAAATTCTCTTGTGTTACACCTCCTAGGGCATCCAACTTGCCCTGGCTTGTCAGCACTGAATTCATTATTATATTTACATATGATCAGCCAAAAACCAGTTAGGACAAAAGTTCAGAAATGTTCTGAACTCCAGAATAAGACACCAGCCTTGAAACAAACAT
>PVHP010008868.1:15000-51923 GCA_004024765.1 Zapus hudsonius
TAAAGTAGGCTGGAGGATGTGTGGAGGATCTATGCAAATATTATCATTTACATGAGAGCTTCGTGCATCTGTGGATGCTGGTATCCAGGGAGGTCCTGGAGCCAGTTTTCCAAGGATACCAAAGCATGACTGCATTTGTTGAGTAGATTCTCAAATCAGTCATCATGTCACCAGGGAGGACGCTGAAGTAGACGTGCCCAAGACAGCCTTGGCTACGACAAATCTGTAGTTCACTTCACACCTTCTTTTTTCGTGTTTATCCACTGGACTGCTCAAAGTTTGACCCCACAGTGACTGCAGTAGCAGGAGCTAGAACTCCTAAGAATGGGATCTCTACCAAGCCTGGGGTCTGGTCCGCATCTTCACTTACCAGGTAAATTGAAAACCACAGCCAGGCAGATGTCAGAGTGCTGACGTCATCCTCACAACAGCTTTTCGGGGTCTAGTTTTATTTCTGTTTAGCTAATGAGAATATTAACCTTCCTGACAAAGGTCACAGAAGCTAGAGTCAAAGCCAGGTTTTACTTTCTTAAGTGTCTGACCCATAATTCTGTTCCAGGTGCAATATGCTGGCTTCTTTAATGACTGTCTGTCTCCATTAGATTAAGCCAAAGATACCGCATTTATTAAATGTCTCAAACCTTTCCCTATATCCTGTGCAAAGGTCCTTTTTAAATTCATGAGCAGCTTGAAGGAGACTCAGCCTAGGGAAGCCAATAACATCCTCTTGATGAGAAAATGCAAACAAGGAATGAGATTTCAAATTCCACATATGGGACCCACCACAGATGTCTACCTCTGCCTGCAACAACTGCCCAAGCCAGAGCTGGATATAAACTGTATTTGGTAATTATAAACAATAATTAACACAGGCTGACAAGGAATGTGCTTTGGTTTGCCCAGGAAACTCTTTTTACTAATATCAATAAAGGCTGAGAACTCAGGTTGGGAGAGGGCGGGTGTGAAGATGTACTTGGGAATAGCTTGTTTCTCATAAACAAGCAGATATAACATCTGGTCCCTACTCTGGCCTTTGCATCTTACAGCTGCCCTGACTAAGAGCTAAGGACTGAACACTGGATAGTCTATGCCAGGCCTTCAGGATCCTGTGTCTCATGGCTCAAGATCTAGCACACGTGAGAAGATGATAAAGCAGTGGTTTAGAATAAATTCAAGACACATCAAAAAGAGATCAAGTTGGTTTCATTCCAGGGATGCAAGGATGGCTTAGCACATATTAACCAATAAATGTAACATAGCACATAAATGGATTCAAGGATAAAATTTACACAATCTTCTCAATGAATGCACAAAAAGCTTTTGACATAATTAAATGTTATTTCATGATAAAAGTCCTGAATAAACTAGGAATATAAGTAATATAACTTTATATAATAAAGGTCATATATGACAAACCTATAACCAACATTATACTAAATGAAGAAAAACTCAAAATATTTCCACTAAAATCAGGAACAGGTCAAGGATTTCTCCTTTCTTTACTCTTCTTATTCAATACATTGCTTAAGTCTTAGATAGCACAATAAGACAAGAGGAAAAAATAAAAGCAATAAGACTAGGAATGGGAGAAGTCAAAGTATCCTTATTTGGAGATGATATGATTCTCTACATAAGAAACCAAGAGACTCCCACATAAAACACTTAGAGTTGATAAACACTTGAAGCAAAGAGGCAGGATACAAAATCAATAGTCAAAAATCAGTGGCCTTCCTATACACCAATAGCAAACATGATGAGAAAGAAACCAGGTAAAAAATACCATCATAATACCCTCAATAAATAAATAAAATAAAATACCCTATAATAATTTAATCAATGAAGTACATAGCCTCCATACTTATAGCACTGAAGAAAGAAGACACCACAATATGGAATAATGTCTAATTCTCATGGATCAGAGAAATTGTTATAGTGAAAATTGCTACATTACCAAAAGTATTCTACATATTGTGTATAATCTCCATGAAGATTCTAATCTTCACATTCTTCACAGAAATAGAAAAAAATTTCTAAAATTAATGTGGAAGTACAAAAGACTCCAGATGACATAAGAAATCCTGAATGAAAAGAACAATACTGGTATAATATCAACATAATTGATTTCAAGTAATACTACTGAGCCATAGTGACAAAAAGAAAAAAAAACAGCATGGTGCTGGCACAAAGCCAGAAACACAAATCAATGGAACAGAAGACCCATATAAACCTGCACAGCTATCACCACATGATTTTTTTACAAAGACTCTGAAAACATAAATCAGAGAACAGATAGTCATTTTAAGAAATGCTCTGGAAAAACTGGATATCTGCATGCAGAAGCATGAAACTAGATCCATATACGAAACCCTGTACAAAAACCAACTCCAAATGGATCAAAGACCTTAATGCTACAATTATATTCTGTACTGTTAGAAAATAGAGCGTCACATTATAGGAAAACGCAAGGACTTTCTAAAAAGGATTCTAGTCACTCGGGAAATAAAGCCAAGGATTGACAAATGAGATGAGAGAAGAGACACCCTATAGAATAGTAGACAGCCTTTGCTAACTACACATCGGACAGAAGATTAATACTTAGGGTATATAAAGAACTCAAACTAAATACCAATAAACCAAACAACCCAACCAATAAATAGGGTGATGAAGTGAGCAGTTTTAAATGATGATGAAAAATTAACAATAAACATATGAAATATATGTTCAAAGTCAGTAGTCATCAGGGAAAATCCCATTAAAATGACATTGAGGAATGGAGAGATGGCTCAGTGGTTAAGAGTACCTCCTGTACAAGCATGAAGGCCTTAGGAGGCCCGAAAGACCACCCAGACTACATAAATAGCTAGGCATGGCTAACTGTCTATAACCCTGGACTAGTAAGGAAGCAGAGACCCAAGAATCCTTGGAGCTCATAAAATCCAGCAAGCTCAGGATTACTGAAAGACTCTCTGGCTCAACTAAGAGCAGGTGAAAGAACAATGAAGCAGGACATCTTCTGTTTCCCTCAGGCCACCTCAGGCAAGCATAGCCCACCACTGGTGAGCTCCATGAGTGCTCAAGGGCATAGATGTGTATTCATCATACACTCCCGCACACACACCTACACACAAGCAAACATAAATACATAAACGACATTGAGATTCCACCTCACCCTAGTCAGAAGGTCAGTCATTACGAAAACAAGTAACAAAAACTATCAAGGATACTAGGGAAAAGGAAACAAACTTTGTAGACTGCTGATGGGATGGGAATGTAAATTAGTTCAACGACTAGAGAAATCTTTATGGAGGTTCCTCAAAACACAGTGCTAGTCACAAGATTAATGCAGCCTTAATACTCACCCACCATGACTCAGGGAACTGAGCGGAAGAGGGGGCGGAAAGATTGTGAGAGCCGTGGTGGGGGAGACTATCCAGAAGCATGGCACCCCTCAGTAACAAGACACTTGGGCCAGGAGAACCAGGCTGAGTACTAGGCTATCCATGGTCCCCTGCCCCAAGGACTGATCCAGACGACCCACGGAAGAGGATATCCAGCTGATTGGGGATGGGGAGGGGGAGCATTGGGGAATTGGGGATAACAACTCATTGTTTGCCCACTGAATAATGTAACTCATTATGGTCAATAAATATATATATTAAAAAAAAAACACAGTGCTAGTGAGATGGCTCGGTGGATAAAGAGCTTGCTGTTCAATCTGGAGCCCTGGAGTTGGATCTCCAGATCGCAATAGAAAATCAGAAGCTGGAGCAGGCTTCTGTGATCCCAGCATCGCTGACCCTGACCACGAGGTGGGGAGGCAGAAGCAGGAATGTTTCCAGGAACTTGTGCGAAAGCAACAAAGAACATCAGAACAAGAATCCAGAAGGAGAAACCCTGTCTCAAAAGATGGACAGGCAAGAACCTGCCTGAAAGTTGTCGTCTAACCTCTACATGGGCACCAGGGCATGGACACGTGCACACACACACACACACAATTTTTTTGAATCTCAAAATACATTTATTATAAGACTCAGCTATGGACTTATGGACTTCTGGGTCACAAAGGACTCCAAGACATCATCACAGACGCATTTGCATATCAATGCTTATAGCATTTTTTTCACAATAGTCAAATCAACCTTAATGTCCATCCACAGCAGAATGGATAAATAAAATGTGTGTAAATGCCAAGTGGAATTTGATTCAGCCATAAAAAGAATTAAGTTATTATCTGCAGGAAAATGATGCAACTAGAGTTTATCTTGAGCAGATTAAGTCGGACTCAGCTAGAAAAACATTGCATTTTATCTCAATTGTAGACCCTAGATTTTATATAGGTACATAAAATCAAATATGTATAAATGACATTAAAACAGAGGTGAAACTTTCTGGGGGAACAAAGGAGACTAAAGGAAAGGGAGGAGAACAGAGGAGAGAAGATGACCAAAGTATCATATATTTGTAACAATGTCCTTATGAAACTCAGTACTTTATACAATGAATATACAGCAACAACCTCAACAAAGAAAGCATGGTTAAGGAATGGGTCTATGAAGCCCAGCGTAGATAAGTGAGTGTATCTGCCAATGTCCTACTCTGCTCTCATCCTTAGTCTATTATGATTTCATTTGCCTTCTGGCCTCAAAAAAGACTTGTAGGAGCCCCGTCTCCCTGGATTGGACTGGTTAAACCCTTATGATTCTAAGCAGCTAGAAATAGTCAACATGTACAAATGATATATGGACATTTCCCCTTCTTCCGATCCCACAACATTATAGATTATCCTAAAATGTATGGCCCTCTGACACCAAACTTCACACTGCTAAATGAAAAAGTAAACATATACACACATACTCACAAACACACACACACACACACACACACACACACACACTCTGCACAAGAGCAGGCACATCAAAAATTGCTCATCAGGGCTGGAGAGATGGCTCAGCGGTTAAGGCACTTGCCTCCAGTGCCTAAGGCCCCAGGTTCAATTTCCCAGGTCCCACATAAGCCAGACCCACAAGGTGTGGCCCTGGTGCTCGCTCTCTCACACTCTCTCTCTCTCTCTCTCTCTCTCTCTCTCTCTCTCTCTCTCTGCTTGAAAATGAATAAATAAAATATTTTAAAAAAATAAATAAAAAATTGCTCATCAGCCTGGAGTATAGCTCAGAAGTGGAGTGCTTGTGGAAACAGGGAGAGCAGGAGAGAGGGAGGAAAGGACCTGTTCACTTAAGACAATTCTACCATTTACCATTACCAACCACAGAAACAATCTGGAGGAAATGCATGAACAGGAATTGTCCATGGAAACCATCAGGTGTCTTAACCAACTCAAAGTGGATGGTCCAGCCGGCTATCCTGATGAGTTGTATCTGCCTTCTGTTTCCATGGTAGTAGAAAGATCCAGCGATCTTTGAATCGCACAACAAATGTGATATCATAGCTCTATGCAGTGTTTTAGCATTGAGCATATTTTCCTTTGTAAAATGGCAATGCTTTCTTTCTGAAAATGACTCTAAATACCCGGATAGGTTCAGAGTATCTCACTGGCTCTATTGATCGTGTTCAGCTCACAAATCTCCACTGAACTTCTTCACTTTTTCCCAAAAACACGTCTGCTCTTTTTATTCTTGATTTATAAGGCAAATTTGGCATGCGGTTCACTTACATATGCTGATTCGGGCTTATTGAAGGCAGGTGCACACTTTAATATATGTGGGCAAAGGGACCCCCTTCCAACCCATAAAAGAATACTAGGCATGTTCTCATGTGGAATATCTGCTGGCTTTATTTCATAAACCTGAAAATCTGGGCCATTTGTATTGCTTTCACATATTACCATGAACAAATTAGGACAGGCAGAAATAATGCTCTAACTCTACAAAGGCACCATATTAAAAGAATTTGAGCCAAACTCTGGCCTCTGTTCCCTGACTGAAAGGAATCCCAGGGCTGAGCACGACTCTCCTCAGGCTTTTGTATTAATGCTGTGTCAACACAGTCATAAGACCCCGTAGGGACAGGTAAATGCAATACCACATTTTCATCAAAGCAAGACGTATGCGTGGCCCTTCGCTTGTACAAGAAAGCGAAGCTGCTCTCACAGAGACACCATTGTTTGTGTTAGACAGAGCTCTGAAGAAGCAGTGAATGTGAGAAGACCTCCTTGAGTGACCTCGAAAGGGCCTGCGTCATACTGGATGGAGCCTGATGCAGCTAGCAAGTGGAAGGTGAACAGAGCTGCAGGTGACAATATCTGACATTCACAGGTAAGTGTACAAAAACACCTTCTAAGTAGGTCTGCTCTGTCCCTGGGATCAGCCAGAGAGGGGAGAGAAGGGTAGAGTGCTCTCTGTCTGTGTTCCACTACTGGTGTGCAGTGTACTCAAAAGCTGAGTACCTGACAGGAGGGAGTTTGTCCACTTTTTAATTTCCAAGGTAGATGGCACAGACTTGGGCAGAGTAGCTAAGCCATATGGTATATACATACATAGTACTCAAACCTGTGTGTTGAGTGAATAAATAGGGAAAAATAATGCAGTTAATTAATGCTAAGAACACTGAAAAATACAACGCCTTCAGCCTATGGTCAGCATACACGCAATGTATGGCAAGGAATGAGAGAGCAATAAAATAGCAGACAGAAATACTAGCCCGAGAAATACTAGCCAGAGAGCAAACTAACCAGAGAGCAATAGTAACCACAAAGTAATACTAACCAGCGAGCAATACTAACTACAGAACAATACTATCCAGAGAGCCAACTAACCAGAGAGCAACGCTAACCAGAGAGCAATACTAACCAGACAGAAATACTAACCAGAGAGCAATACTAATCAGAAAGCAATACTAACCACAGAGCAATACTAACCACAGAGAAATAGCAGCCAGAACCTGGCTAGCTCTGCTCCCCATCTTGTGCTTCAGGTTGATTTTAGCAGTTTTACAACCAAGCAGATTTCGTTAGTCAATGTCTTTACAATGGTCACTTTTTGTATCATCTGAAGACAGAGTTGTGTAGATCAGAGATCAGGACTGGTGTCTTGCAACCATGGGGAAAAGCCTGGGTGTGAGAGAGGCAGTGAACAGATGATAGTACACTACAATGACACTCTCTAAGACTTTGTTCTTTTTTGTAACCTTCCATTTCTATGCTACAAGAAAAATTCAACTGACTGTGCCAACCTCAACATGTAGAGAACCAGCCCACTGCCTTTCTGGAATATACAACCCATTGCATCCTTCATGAAGGAACCACTAACATCCAGTCTCTAAGATGATCACCGATTTACCTCTTCCTCTCTCATACCCTTCTTGCACAGAATCACACAATCCTGCTTGAAAGTAACACAAGAGTTACCTTTTAATGAATATGGCCAAGCGCTGCAACAATGCTTAGCACTCATCTGAGTTAACTCCACTAACCCTAACAATGACCCTAGAAGATGAGACCATGGTCACCCACATGTTAGGGATGAGGGAGATGACTTAGAAAGTGGACTATACTATAAACCATGTAAGTTCAGCATAATGCTTAAGACCCGTGAAAGGAAAAGGCTGTCCATCCTGACCGGCCTTAGGCAGGATATGTTTCCTGAATCCCTCTCTAAAAAGGCACTGGTTAGCATTAAGCAAATCCAGAACACTCATGGCTGCAAAAATGTACTTACTCCTTCCATATTCTTCTGGACCAACATCCTGGCAGTCTCATCTACACTTGACCTCTCTTTAATTCCCTTTCCTAGTCTCTTCTGCATTCCATTTCTCCCAATAGGAACAAAAATCCTGCATTCCTTATTTGCAAAGCATTTCTCCAACTCAGGACCCATATTCAAAAATACCTAACAATTAGATCCAGAAAACAATCCATTAAATTTGGGCAAAAAAAAACCAAAAAACTCAAAAGGAAACTTCTCCCAAGGTTTGACTGGCCACCAAGCACATCACTAGATACTCAGCACTAGTTATCCACAAAATCAAATCAAACAACGTGATACCATTTCCTGCACATGGAACATCCTAACAGTATGAAAGCTATAGAGCAATTTGGAACTTTTACGCATTGCTGATGGGAGCTAAGTAGGCCAGGGACCTTGGAAAAACTCCCCAAGTCCTATTATCTGGGTCAGTCACTTGGGGCTTCAAGAGAAATCTTCCCCATTCACAATGACACCCTGGCACTATAAATATGGCAAAACTGGTCTTATGACTATATCTCAAGATAAAATGAATGAACTTCTCACACACAAATCATGAACAGCCTGTCACGGGACCCTAAGTCATGTATGCAGAGCAAAAAAGTCTCCTTGGTTTCAAACCTTGATATTTGCCGTCATCTCTGTACTGATGATGTACCAACCCCCAAGCACATTCACAATGCTCCAGAGACAGTGATGATCTTATTTTTTTAATGGGAGGAAGGTTTTTATTTTGGTGTACAGTCTTGAAGGAGACGCTCCATGATGGCTCTGGAAAGCATGGCACGGGCAGAAGCCAGACATCACCTCCCCCAGAGCAGGTGAAAAGTAGCAGCAAGAGTGGTCTGACTAGCACTAGCAAACCAGGCTAATAAACCTCAAGGTCTGTCCCATGAGACTGACCTTGACTTCCAGCAAGGCTCCACCTCCAGTATTGCCACCAGGTAGGGACCAAGCATTCAAAACATATGAGGTAGGCTGGGGAGATGGCTCAGTTGTTAAGGCATTTTAGGCACTTGCCTGCAATGCCTAAAGACCCAGGTTCAATTTCCCAGTACCCATGTAAAGCTAGGTGCATGTATCTGGAGTATCTGGAGTTCCTTTGCAGTGGATAGGATGCACTGCACACGTTCTCTCTCTCTCTCTCTCTCTCTCTCTCTCTCTCTCTCTCTCTCTTTCTCTCTTTCCTCTCTCTCCTCTCCTTGCAAATTAATAAATATATTTTAAAAAACACATAAGTTTATGAGGGATATCTGGTTCAAATGACTCTTTACATATCAATATTAGATATATATTTTGCTCATCTTTTCATTCTTTAAAAAATATCTTTATTATGGCCGGGCGTGGTGGCGCACGCCTTTAATCCCAGCACTCGGGAGGCAGAGGTAGGAGGATCACCATGAGTTCAAGGCCACCCTGAGACTACAGATATTAGACCTCTATCTGTATTGTAGCTGACAAAGATTAACTCCTAGTTTGATGGTGGTCTATTGGCTTTGAGTATGGTATGTTTGTCTGTACAGAAGCTTTATAGATTGATGAGATCCCATTGGTTAAGAGATTATTGTACTTCCTGGGCTATCGAAGGTTTCTTCAGAAAATTTTTCCTTATTCCTATCTTGCAGAGAGTTCCCCCAATTTTTTCTTCTAGGGTTTTCAGGGTTTCAGGTTTTTTGTTGAGGTCTTTGATCCATTTGGAGTTAATTTTTGTGCATGGTGACAGGAGAGGGTCTAGTTTCATTTTCTTGCAACTATTTATCCAATTTGTCCAGCTCCATTTCTAAAAGATGCTATCTTTACCCCAGTTAACATTTGTCACGTCTCGGCTCGACCAGCAAGAACGAGGTGACACCAGGCTCTTCTCAGCAGTTTATTCAGCAGGTTTATGATGAACACAGGAATGGCTCCGAACCAGGACGGGGAAGTACAGTTATACAGAGCACTAACCAATCAGAATTACATATGTATTGATTCTCTATAGGTCCACATATGATGACGTGATCAGAGGGTGTAGCAAGCTATGAGGGAGCACTTATCTATATCCTAATGAGGAGTTGTTTATGACTTAAAGGCAGGGAGGATAGGGCAGATGTCAGCACCATCTTGACAATATCGGCCATTTTATGCCATACTGTGACTATAGCAGCCATTTTATGCATGCAGGCTTACTATAAACATGGTTGTCATCTTTGTCGAATATGAAGTAACTATAGTTGCTTGAGCTTAGGGCAGGATCTTCAATTCTGTTCCATTGGTCTTTCTGTCTGTTTTTGTGCCAGGACCATGCTGTTTTTGTTATGATGGCTTTGTAGTATATCGTTAGGTCAAGTATGGTGATATCGCCTGATGCGTTTCTTTCACTAAGGATGGCTTTGTATATCTGAGGCCTTTTGCCATTCAAAAAAAAATTTGGAGATTATTTTTTCTATGTCTTCAAAGAACGAAGCTGGTATTTTTATTGGTATTGCACTGAATCTGTATATAGCATTTGTAAGAAGAATTGCCATTTTCATGATATCAATTCTACCTATCCAGGAACATGGGATATCCTTATATTTTTTTCACGTCATCCTCAAGTTCCTTCTTGAGCATTTTTATGTTCTCATTATACAAGTCTTTCATGTCCTTGGGTAGTGTTGTTCCAAGGCATTTGATTTTGTTTGTGGCTATTGAAAATGGGACTATTTCACTGATTACTTTTTCTGTATGCATGTCATTTGCACACAGAAAGGCTACTGATTTTTTGTGTGTTAACTTTGTATCCTACCAATTTGCTAAAGGAGTTTATCACCTTCAGGAGTTTACTGATAATATTCTTTGAGTCTGTTATGTATAGGATTATGTCATCTGCAAAAAGGTATATTTTCACTTCTCCCTTTCCAATATGTATCCCTTTTATGTCTTTCTCCTACCTTACTGTATTGGCTAGAACTTCTAGGACTATGTTGAAGAGTACTGGTGAGAGTGAGCACCACTGTCTTATTCCTGAATTTAGTGGGAACCCCATTGAGTATTATTTGGGCTTTAGGATTTTTGTATATGGCCTTAATTATGTTGAGGTATAGGTCCTCTATCCCAAGTCTTTCGAGTGTTTTAATCATGAAGTGGTGCTGGATTTTGTCAAAGGCTTTCTCTGCATTGACTGAGATGACCATGTGGTTTTAGTGGAAAAGTTTATTAATGTGGTGGATTATGTCGATTGATTTCCTTATGTTGAACCAACCCTGCATCCCAGGGAAGAAGCCAACCTAGTGAAGGTGGATAATGCTTTTAATATGTTGTTGAATTCGGTTTGCAAGAATTTTTGTATCTAAGTTCATCAGGGATATGGGTCTATAGTTTTCCTTTCTGGATTTATCTTTATCTGGTTTTGGTTTTAGAGTGATGTAAACTTCATAGAAGGAGTTTGGAAGTATTCCCTGTTCTCCATTTACTCTAAAAAGCTCCAGACAGAGTGGTTTGAGTTCTGTGATGAAGGTTTGGTAGAATTTGGCTGAGAATCCATCAGGACCTGAACTTTTCCTTCTGGGGAGGTTTTTGATTACTTTTTTGATTTCAATCAATGTAATAGATTTATTTAGGAGATTTATCTGCTCTGAGTTTAGTTTTGGCAGGTGGTAGGTGTTTAAGAATTCATCCATTTCTTCCAGATTCTCCAACTTTGTGAAATAGAGGTTTTGGAAGTATGTACTCATGATTCTTCCAATTTCATTGGTGTCCATTGTGATCTCTCCTTTCTTATTCCTGATTCTTTTGATTTTTGCCTTCTTTTTTTTTTCCATTTTGTTAGATTGGCCAGGGTTTGTCAATCTTATTCATTTTTTCAAAGAACCAGTTCTTTGTTTTATCAATTTTTAATGGTTTTCTTAGTTTCTAATTCATGGATCTCTGCTTTGATTTTAATTATTTCTTTTTCTCTTCAGCTCCTAGGGTTGGATTGTTCTTATTTTTTCAAGGCCTTTAGCTGGCTAGTTAGGTTATTAATTTGAACTGTGGTGCACCTGTATTTGGTGCATATACGTTTATGATGGTGATATTCGCTTGTTAGATTGTTCCCATGAAAAGAAATGCCCTTGATTGTCCTTTTGAATTGATTTTGGTTTGAAGTCTATTTTGTCAGATATTAGTGTAGCAACCCCTGCTTGTTTTTTTTGTTTCCATTAGCTTAGATCATCTTCCATCCTTTCACCCTGAGGAGGTTCCTCTCTTTAGAGGTTAGGTGGGTTTATTGAAGGCAGCAGATGGAGGGATCAATTTTCCTGATCCATCCCGCTAACCTGTGTCCTTTTAGGGGAGTCTTAAGACCATTAACATTCAAAGTTATAACTTTGAGGCTTGAGTCAATCCCTACCATAGTGTAGGGTTCATTGGATTTAATGCCTCTCTTCTTATTTTGTATCCTCTAGGCTTGATTATTGTGTCCAACTTCTGGATGGCTCTTGGGGTTGGTTGCTTGGCTCTACTGTGTGGAATATTTCATGGAGAATTCTCTGTAGGTTTGATTTAGTGTCCATGTAATTGTAGAGCTGGATTTTATATTGAAATATTTTCCTTTATCTTTCTATCATAAGGGATACTTCGCAAGAAACAACAGTTTGGGTTGAAAGCTAGTGATTTAAGTTTAGAAGTATGCCACTTCCACCTCTTCTTGCTTTCATGGTTTCCGTGGAGAAGTCTGGTGTAAGTCTGATGGGTATGCCTTAATATGTGATTCATTGTTTTGCTCTTGCTGCTTTTAGAACCCTTCCCTTGCTTTCAATGTTTAGGGTTTTAACTACAATGTGTCTTTGGTCCTGCCTGTTTGGTGTTGTGTGTGCTTCTTGTATCTGAATGGGATCCTCTTTTGTTAGATTGGGGAAATTTTCCTCAATAATTTTGTTGAATATGTTCTCTATGCCTTTAGCCTGGGTTTCTTCCCCCTCTGGTATCCCCATGATCCAGAGGTTTGGTCATTTAAGGGTGTCCCATAGTTCCCTCATATTTTGTTCTTCACAATCTTTGTGGGGGGGTGTTCAAAACTTCAGCAGCAGTATCAGGGTGGGGGCTGGACTTTGATTGGAACTGGGGGTCAGTGGGTGTGGTCATGGGGTCCAGGGGCTGGTGGTATGCCAAGGCACAGCTTCCTCACTTCTCCTTGCCTATGGTGGGAGTCCAAATGCACAAGAGTGGGTAAGAGGTCAGGCACAGGTCCCAAATCTTGTCTCACCCGGGGTCAAGGGGTTAATTAGGCAGAGCCACAGGTGCACAAGCTGGTGTGGAACAAAGAAGCTGTTTGTTTACCTAGCCTGGAACAGGGCCAAGAACCTCCCCAGAACAAGCCTGTTATGTGTCAAAATTCCTCCATATTGAAATCAGTGAACAAGTATTGCCAGCTTTCATCAAAAGCAGCTGGGCTAATTCTCATTAGAGAAGGCATGGCGAGGGTCATCAGAGCCCCACCTGAGATCATAGGTGCTCACTAGCTGTTTGCAAGAACTCACAAAGTCTCCTGGCTTCAGGGGGGAGGGTAGGTTATATAGAGGGCAAGAGATCAAGGAGCAATGAGCTCCATCAAGGTGGCTTCTTTGGAGAATCCATGCTCTATAGCAAGCCCTCACCCCAAGGCTGAGGGAAAAGTATCCAAAGAGATAATCCCGACATAGTGAGCCCCACTGAAGTCCTGCTTCAGGGTCTCATGCTTTCTAAGTAAATCTTCACTCTGAGGCTAAGAGAGAAGCATCCATAGGGCTCCATCATGGAGTTGCCTCTGTTTGTGCCACATGATGTTTTGATGGAGAAGAGAACCACAGGCTAGAAAAAATCCATTAGACAACAGGCCAGCCCCCAGGAGTGCCAACTTCTGGTAGTTTCATGTCATGGTGCCCAAGGTGGGAAAAAAAAACACTTCAGGGACTGGGGAAATGGCACAGTCAGTAAATCTCTTTCCATGCAAGTATGAGGACCCCAGTTTGCATCCTCAGTATGCATGTACATGCTGGGCATCGCAGCATATTACTATAATCTCAGCAGTCTGAAAACAGAGACAGGCAGTTCCCAGGGGAAAGTGGATAGCTAGACAGCCAAACTGGTAGACACAGGGTTACTGTGAGAGACCTTGACTCAATACAGAAGGTGGAGTGGGACAGAAGACATCTGATGCCAACGTTTGGCCTGCACAGAAATGCACACACATATGCACCACGATTCATGTGAGCATGCATATGCACATGGATGCATAACACACTCATATAAATACTCATTTCAGTCATAAAGACATGACTTCTGAGTAAGATGGTAGATTAGAAACATTCCCAATTATGATCCAGTGAGGAAGACAAGGAAGAAAACCTAAGAAGAGGGAGGGGAGGGAAAGGGAAGGAGAGACACCAGGAATCAGAGCTCTGGGTCTGCAACATGCAGTTATGCCAAGTAAATCCATAAGGCCCTGAGTTCCCCACCACAGTGGAGACTGCATGGGACTCCAGCCCCCAGTGCTACTGGAAAGTCAAATCTGAAGCTGAAAAATCTCCAGAATTTCACAGGCAAGAGCCAGACAAAGAGTATGGATATTTTTGCATCCTATCTGCCCAAAGGACCCTTCCCAACATAGAAAGCCTGCCCTGCCTCACTCTACCAACAAAGCCAGTAAAGTCATTCATTCTGAGCACCTACTTCTACAATGAACTTCCAACCCCCAGGTCTGGGTCACTAGCAAGCCACCACCATCTCCTGAGGGGCTCAGGAGCTCTCTATCAAAATCAGGTATAGCACCCCACCACCAGTGGTCTCCAGAGACCAACCTCACAAAAAAAGACTCCAAGGGATCTGGGAAAGAGGACACTATCTAGTGAAAACCAGGCCATGGGGTAAGTTTTTACATGGAGCCTGATCAGGTAAGGGGTTGGAAACTCTGAGCCCATAATTTCAGATACTCTCTGCTTGCCATTACAGGCAAGCTGAACACCACCAGCTAACAGTAAAATTCTCAGGTTGGCAAGGCTTCCACATGCCAGCCTACCCAAAGCTCTGCCTGGGGGAACTCTAATTCCATATCCTTAGGGGGTTGATTTGTGTCTGGCCCAGGAGGCAGGGCTACTCAAGCCAGAGAACTGATAAGAAATTTACTACACAATTCTTTCCCTCCGGAACCCACTCATAGGCTTAATCTGGCAGACCTGTGGTGTTACCATTACTAATTGTAACCAGAGGCGAAGAAGAAAAAACATTCACTCATATGTATGACCAGAACCTCACCCATATCTCCTGTGATTTTGGTTGGTTTTCTGATATTTTGTTTGTGTTGTTTTTTTTTCTTTTTACTGTTTTTTAATATTTTATTTATTCAATTTTCAAGGAGAGAGAGAGAGAGAGAGAGAGAGAGAGAGAGAGAGAGCGCACCATGGCTACCACCTTGTGGGTCTGGCTTACGTGGGACCTGGGGAATTGAACCTGGGGCCTTAGGTACTGGAGGCAAGTGCCTTAACCTCTGAGCCATCTCTCCAGCCCTTTTTACTGTTCTTTTAATCTTTTTGTTTTTGTTTTTATTGTTAACTTGATTATTCTTTTTATTTTTTTTCTCCTTACTTTCTCACCTTGTTTTTATGTTTACTGATGTTGCCGTTGCACTTCCTCTGTTCTTTTCTGCTACTAACATTTTTGCTCCAGGGGTCCAGCAACTCAAGATGCATGTTGGTAGCAATACCAAAGTATGTCCATGAAGTGTTAAGCTATTGCATCTAAAACCTCTATCCTTCCAACACAGTCGAATAAGACTGGGGGGAAAAAAGACATCTGTGATGGTTTCTGTTGTCAACTTGATCTGTTTAGTAACCCACAGAAATCTTGGGTGGGTCTCTAAGGTTGCTTTCAGGAAGGATTAACTGAAGGAGGAAGTCATTCCTCCAGAGTGAGCCCTTCCCCCACAGTGGGTAGCCCTCTAAGAACGGGGCTTGACTTAAGGAAGCTCTGGGAGAGACATCTTCCCACCTGATTGCTGGTGCTGCTTGTGGGTGAGTGTCAGTACTTCTACGTGCATCTGTCCTGTTTAGCTATCCTTCATTGGCACTGGAACCAAGTTTCCTCAGCCTTCCAGACTGGAGTGAAGACCAGTGGCTCTCCAGAAAGCCTTCAGGCTTTCAGTGCTGGATTAGGACTGCTGAAGCATCCAGCCGTGTGGACTGAGCAGTTCTTTGCCCCTGGGGTCCTCTAGACTGCTATTGTGGGATTTCCATAAGCTCATCACATATATCCCCTTTTTGCTGCAATTCATTCTATAGGTTCTGTTCCACTAGAGAACCCTGACTAATACAACATCCATCTCTACAAATGCCTGAGACAAGGCAAAGACACCCGAAAATAAAGGACAATAATCCACCACAACACAACACACTCTCAAACTCTCAACTCCCCACAATGGGAACAGAAGATAGGGTAATTGAAATGTCAGAAAAAGAAGTCAGAGTTCCACTACTAAAAACAATCCAGGACCACACAGATACCTCAAATAGGCAAACGAGTAAACGAGTAAAACATTCACAATCTTGACAAGACAGTCTCCAAAGTGAATAAAACAGTGAGTAAACTAGAGGGAAAAATCATAAATATGGAGGAAAATATTAGCAAGGAAATTGAAATGCTGAAAAATAGATCAAACAAATTATAGAAATGAAAGAAATGATCAATCAAATAAAAACCATTTCTGAAGGTCATGCTAACAGATATGATCATGAAGGAAAATGAATCTCACAGACAGAGGACAGAGTCAAGACAATATTACACGTAGACGCATCAAAACCATTTTAAAGAACATCACAAATATTTCCAAGATCTCTGGGACAAATTAAAATGATCAAACCCCAGAATACAAGGGGTAGAAGAAGTCTTTGAGATAAATGCAAAGGAGTTTTATCACATGTTTAATAAAATTAAAAGGGAAAGTCCCCAAATAAAGAGAAAGAAGTTGACATCCAAGACCAAGAACTGTAAGCAGACCTAACTAGAAAAACACCTCTGCACAACCTTGACAAAGAAGACAGAGGAGGATGGAAGGAATGAGACAACCAAACAGAGGAAGGACTGTCTTGAAAGGGGCCAGTCATCAGTAAAATAGGAAAATGGGTCAAAAGAAGATTACCCAATGGGAGCACAGTCAAGTTATAGTATTTCATATATTAAAGTTCCCAGTAATTCACAGTAACAAAACAACACTAATAACATCAGTTTCTTCATACACATACCCTAAAAAACAGAAAAAAATTAGAATGATGTATTATAAGCTCTGAAGATAAACCATTACCCAAAACTTAAATGGAGAAGTAAGGAGATTCTGAGACAAAAACAAGGAATACTTTACAAAGAAGATAGACAGCCCCATCTGTGAGATTAAAAAAATAGACATACTCCATGAAGGAAATAGATGAACGAAGAAACTGGGAAAGAATCAACTATGACTAACACAATAAATGAGCATACTTTCCACGGAAAAGGAAAAGAAATATCAACAGTCTAGCCAACCAGAACCTCACCCAACAAAGTGCTAGGTAACAGCTAGCATCCCTCTATAACAATCCGAAATGTAAATGGACTTAATTCACCAATAAAATTACACAGACTAAATTGCCACATTACAAAACAAAGACTAACAATTTGTTGCCTCCAGGAAACTCATTTGGCCAACAAAGATGTTCATACACTGAGTATAAAAGGATGGGAAACAATCCAGCAAATGGAAGCCACAAACAAGCAGGAGCAGCAATAGATAGATAGATATAGAATTAGACATAGACATAGACAGATATAGATAGGTGCTATAGATATAGAAACAGATACAGATTTAGATATAGATATAGGTCTAAGATACATAGATATATATATCAAATAAAGTGGACTTCCAACCAAAAATAATCAGAACAGACAAAAAGGGACACACTTCATCTTAATAAGGGAAGCAATCCATTAAGAAGACATGACAGTTGTAAACATTTATAAACCAAATATTGGGGCTCCTAACTTCATAAAACAAACACTAGAAGATGTAAAAGACACATAAATCCAAACACAATGATAGTGGAAGACTTCAATACTCCATTAGATAGACCATCCAGACTAAAACTCAGCAAAGAAAGTTCACAGCTAAACCACACCATGAATCAACTGGACCTAACAGATTTGTACTATATATATATATATATATATATATATATATATATATATATATATATGGAATATACATTCTTTGCACAGGGAATATTCATTCTTCTCAACAGCTCATGGACCCTTCTCCAAAATCAAACATAGTAGGTCACAAAACAAACCTCAAGAAATAAAAAAAATGAGCCAATACCCTAGATCCTATCAGATCACCATGGAATAAAAGTAGAATCCACAAAAATAGAGAATACAGAAACTTCAAGAAATTCTTGGAGACTGAACACTCACTTCTGACTGAACAATAGCTTATTCAGAAAATTGAGGAGGAAGATTTTACATTCTTAGAAACAAATAGAAATGATAATACAACCTACCAGATACTCTGGGATATAACCACCCACAGCAGTCCTAAGATGAAAGCTTATAGCTATAAGCACACATATCAAGAAATTAGAGAGATCACAAAATAACCCAACAATTCACTTCAAGGCTTCAGAAAAACAGCAACAAGTCAACCCCAAATTCAGTCAATGGTAAGAAATAATAAAAATTAGAATAGAAGCTAATGAACTAGACACTAAAAGAACAGTCCACAGAATTAATCAAATGAAGCATTGTTGTTTTTTTTAGAAAATAAGATTGACAATCCTTTAGCCAAATTAACAAAAAGAAGAAAACCCAAATTAACAAAATTAGAGACAAAAATGGAGCTGCTACAGCAGACCCCAGTGTGATTTTAAACATCATTAAAGAATACATTGAAAACTTGTTTTCCTGGAAGCTAGAAAGAAAGGAAAAAGGAACAGATTTTCTAATCATATAACCTCCCAAAAATCAAAGTGGAGGACATCAACGATTTAAACAGACACACTACACGCAATGACATTGACATATTAATTATAACCTTTCTCACAAAGAGAAGCCCTGGACCAGATTGTTTCACCACAGAATTCTATTGAGCTTTTAAGGATGATATAATACCAACTCTTCTCAGGGTATTTCACAATATAGAAAGGGAAGGAACACTTCTATGTTCATTCTATGAAACCTGCATTACCCTGACCCCTAAACTTGGAAAAGCCACACAAAAAAAAAGATTGTAAGAACCGTGGTGGAGGAGATTATCCAGAGGCATGGCCAGGAGAACCTGGCTGAATACTAGGCTATCCATGGTCCCCTGTCACAAGGACTGATCCAGACGACCCATGGAGGAGGTTATCCAGTGGAGGGGGGAGGGGAGGACAGCGGGGAATTGGGGATAACAACTCATTGTTTGACCACTAAATGTTGTAACTCATTATGGACAATAAATTTAAAAATAAATAAATATAAATAAATAAAAAGAAAACTACAAACCAATTGCACTGATGAACATAGCTACAAAAATTGTTAACAAGATTCTTGGAAGCCAAATTCAAAAATATATCAAGAAGATTATTTATCATGACCAAGTGGGATTCACTGAAGGAATACAAAAGTGGTTAAGCACATATAACTCAATAAATGTAATATGTCACATAAATAAACTTAGATAGAAATCTCATGATAATCTCAATTGATGCAAAAAAAAAGGCATTTAACAAAGTCCAACATGCCTTCATGATAAAAGTACTGGAAAAAGTTGCAACAGATGGAATATAACTCAGAATAATAAAGACCATATATGACAAACCCCATGCCCAACATTATATTAAATGGAGAAAAACTGCAACCATTTCCTCCAGAAGCAGGAATGAGGCAAAGATATTAACTCTCGCTACTTCTATTCAATAGTGCTGTAAGTCCTAGCAAGAGCAATAAGACAAGAAGAATAAATAAAGAAAATAAAAATAAGGAAGGAAGAAGTCATAGCTATCCTCACTTGCATATTCTATACTTAAAAGACCCAATAGAATCTACCAAAAAAAAAAAAACCCTAGAGTTAATATATTCAGTAAAGTTACAGGAAACAAAATCAACACACAAGTCAGTAGCTTTTTATATACACTAATAATGAATTCAGAGAGTGGATAATGAAAACGTGATAGGAGGTTGTATAAAAAATGAAATTTGCAGGAAAATGGATGATTTGGAAAGACTCATACTGAGTCGAGTGACTCAGACACACCAAAATGACATGTTCTCTGACATGTAGGGAGGGACAAATGATAATTGAACCTATAAAGAAAAGGCTGGAGAGATTTCTCAGTGGTTAAGGCCCTTGCTATCAAAGCCTAAGAGCCCAGGTTCACCTCGCCAGTTACCATGTAAAACCAGAAGCACAAAGTGGCACATGAATCTTGAGTTCATTTGCAGTGGCCAGAGGCCCTGGCATGTCCTCTCTCTCTCTCTCTCTGTCTGTCTCTGTCTCTCTCTCTCTCTTTCTCTCTCTCTCTCTGCCTGTCTCTCTCTTCTCTCTCTCTCCTTTCTCTCTCTCTCCCTCCCTCTTTATCTCCTTTTTCTCTCCTTCCTTGCAAGTAAATAAATAATTTTTAAAAAAACTATAAAGATAGAACCATGTAACCCGTAGTGAATATAAAGAGATGAGCGAGAAGAGGCAGGAGGGAGGAGCAACATGATGTATGTGATACAGGGGAGGGGGATAGGGAGGAAGATGAAAGGGGAATAGGAGGGAGAGGGGATAGAAAGTTGTACTTGAAAATGCCAAAATGAATGATATCTAAATTTCTGCATGCCAATTAAAATGTTTCAATTTTTTTTAAAAGACAACAGCACCACCTTTCTGCTGCTATTTCCAGTACTGTGGCAGAGGTGATGTCCACCCCTCTGCTCATGCCATCGTTTTCCCTGCCAGGATGGAGTCTCCCCTGGAGTTTGTAAGCCAAATAAACCCATTCCTCCACAAGCCGCCTTTGTTTGGGTTCTTTCTGCGCAGCAACTAGGAAGCTGACTGCAACACCCCCGCCCAAAGAATATTTTTACTATTTTGTAAACACAAGTTCTTTTAGTAGCTCTACAAACATTTTTGGAAAAGGTGGGAATTCTACTTCATTCTATTTTTTTTTATTTTTTATTTTTATTTTTTGGTTTTTCGAGGTAGGGTCTCACTCTAGCCCAGGCTGACCTGAAATTCTCTCTGTAGTCTCAGGGTGGCCTCGAACTCATGGTGATCCTCCTACCTCTGCCTCCCGAGTGCTGGGATTAAAGGCATGTGCCACCACACCCGGCTTATTTTTAAGTGTAAATTACTTTTTGCATGTATGTGTTTGTGTGCATAATGTTGTTTGTATGTGTGTGTAGTGTTTGTGTAGTATGCATGTACATACAGTGTGTGTGTAGTGTGAATGTAGTGTGCTGTGTGTCTGTGTGCAGTGTGGTAGTATGCATGTAATGTATTATGTGTGCATGTAGTATGTGTATATGTAGTGTGGGTAGTGTGTGTGTAGTGTATATAGTGTGTGTATAGAGAGAGTGTAGTGTTTGTGTGGTGTGTGCTGTGTGTGTAGTGTGTATATGCAGTGTGTGTAGTATGTGCATAGTGTGTGTATGTAGCATGTGTGTATAGTGTGTAGTGTGTGTATAGTGTGTGTAGTGTGTGTGTAGCATGTATATTGTGTGTGTAGTGTCTGTATGCAGTGTGTGTAGTGTGTGTATAGTGTGTGTAGGTAGAGTGTGTATAGAGTGTGTATAGAGTGTGTATAGTGTGTGTAGTGTGTGTCTAGTGTGTGTGTATGCAGTGTGTGTATATTGTGTGTGTGTAGTGTGTGTGCTATGTATTCACACTACGTGCTCTTGTGGTGCTCGTGCATCCCCCTGTGGCAGGGGGCACTCGCTTCGAGTGCCCAGAGTGGAATGTAGGTGGCCAGCTCCGTTTTTCTGCTTTATTCTTGTTTGTGTCAGAGTCTCTTCCTAATCTCGGAATTTGCCAATTTTTCATGAATTCCAGCAATTCCCAGGTCTCTGGTCCCCACAGAACTATGGTCATAGGCACAGGTGGCCACACCTAGGTATTTAACAAGGAGATTGGAACTCCAGCAGTCTCGGGCCTTCTCAAGACTTCAGGCTGGTGTAGGAAGAGCCATCTCTAAGCTCATAAATAAATTTTGAAAGAGACAAAAATCACTCCCTTATTTATTCTTTGTTGCAACCAGAAAATAGTAGAACATCATATTATGGGAGGCTGTGACTGTTGTGAGCGTTAGCTTAACGTTCCACAGGTGGGGATTAGTTCTCTGTCCTACAACACAAAGCATACAAATAGAGATTTTGTATCACAGTCATGCATTCATATGTCCTAAATATTTTAAATGATCTCCAATCCCATGTTGTTTTTAGTAGAACTGTTTTCTAAAGAAAACCCACAGCTCGATTACTACTCTAGTAATATCTCTAGTCATTGGAAGTCTAGTTTTCCTACTTATTTTGTTAATATGGGAGAGAACAGCGAACCAAGAAAAGAGCACTTGTGGAATGGGGAAGCCTGGGTCTGGGTGAGACAATCAACAGCTTTCAAATTTGGCCAAATTTTCCACTTAGTGAGGGGGGAGCCCTTGTCTGGAACTTGGGATGCAGGGCAATAGGCACCGGATCCCGTACTCTTGGGCTCCCAAAACAAGATGCACTATGGGAGCGATTGACGGGGAGGCTACTAAAAATAGAATCTAGGTAATCCAGAATTGTGTATATTTGATAACCTACACTGACCTCTCTCTCCGATGGAGATTATATTTGTGTTTTTCAGGATGCAGTAAGGGAGCTGGAGCCCATCTAACCCTACCAACCCACCGTAGGCGGATAGCTGAGATCCTGGCAAGAGAAGAGCCACCACAGTCATATGGTGGAGGATCCATATGGAACCCCACAGAGAATGTCAGGATGAACAAGCGACCCACAGCCACAGCCATTCAATTAACACAGGATAAGCCAGTGAGACAGAAACCAACGACTTTTGACACAAAGACCCCTAAGCTCACAACCTTAAAGCAGCCTTAATACTCACCCACCACGACTCAGGGGACTGAGAAGAAGAGGGGGCAGAAAGATTGTGAGAGCCGTGGTGGGGGAGACTATCCAGAGGCATGGCACCCCTCAGTAACAACACACTTGGGCCAGGAGAACCGGGCTGAATACTAGGCTATCCATGGTCTCCTGTCACAAGGACTGATCCAGATGACCCATGGAGGAGGATATCCAGCTGGTTGGGGGTGGGGGAGGGGAAGCATCGGGGAAGTGGGGATAACAACTCATTGTTTGCCCACTAAATAATGTAACTCATTATGGACAATAAAATAAATAAATGAATAAATTAGAAAAAAATTTGCACTGTGAATCAGGATGGGTGTTGGCCTGAGTTCCCATGTTAAAGGGGAAAAAAACAGCATGGTTGAATGCTCTTTTAATCCCAGCACTGGTGGAGAGGAGACAGGATCCCTAGAGCTCACTGATCAGTCATTCTAGCCTAATTGGCAAGCTCCAGGCTAATGAGAGACTCCGCCTCAAAAAAAATGGAAAATGCACCTAAAAATGACACTGAAGGTTTTGCCCTGGCTTACACACACATGTGCACACCTGCACATGTGCATACACACCCACACAAAAGTGCACCTGAACACACACACACACACACGTAAATATTTGTGAATCCATGGGTTAAGAAAGATTATCACAATCTTTCCGCCCCTCTCTTCCTTATGGACATTAAATATATATTAAAATAATAATAATAATTGCAAATGTTACAGAAAAAAAAAGAAAGAGTATCAGCACTTGAAGATATTGGGTATGTGATAAGAACTGAGTTTGAAGCTGGAATGTTACCGGAATAATGATGTAAAACAGAATCACAATTCCCGGCTCTTCAGATTTTGTGAGTGTGTTGAGAATAGTATGTGAACAGGGATGTCTGGTTCTCAACATAGCCAATAAAGATGCTCAAAGATGAAATTACTTTCTTGCTCCCAAGACTGACCCAGCTTCCCATATCCCAGGAGCCTGGTGCAATCACAGCTAGCTCTCCTTCATCAAAGGCAGAATGCAGAATCGGTGGGAATCAGAGTGCATTGCTTGTCCCAAGGTCAACATGGCACATGACCCGAAGCTTCACAAAACGTGGAAATCGGGTCAGGCAGGACTTCATAAGCCGAGGGACTGGAAGGGGTGAAAAGACAAAAAGCTCAGCAAGTGGCCTGAAAACAGCAACAAATCATGGTCTGGAAAATCTAACAGCCTTCTGGGCTCCCAGGTTCCCACACACTGGAAACACCTAGCCCAGCTCCATACTGCTGCTCCAGCACAGGCCTGTCACCTTCTTCTGTGGCCCTAGAGGGAATCACCAGGCAAAGAATTGTGGACCCATGTCCCTGGGCTCTAGCCCACAAAACCTCAATGCTAGCAGCAAAAGACCAAGAGTAAGTTATATCTTGTGATGAAAAACCATCTCAAATGCACTTGGCACCATGTTCAAGGGTAAGTGGGAGAAAGAATGTTGCAAAAACATTTTGAGAAAAGATTTGGGATATAACAGCTCAAAATAGCAAAAGGTGTCAGAAGAAGAAAAAAGAGACCTTTTACTCCTATATTAATAGCAGCAAAAGTTCATCTAACAGCACAGCATAAATACAGAGAACCAAATATGCCTGAGCTTTGGACTATTCATTTTAGATCAAAGCAATTTAAAGATAAACACCCTATAGCGAAAGATCTGGGCATGGGATGAGGGGGAGGAGAAAGGCAGTTTAGACCTCTCTCTTGCAGTCTTCCCTCCCAGGAGCACTCTGCTCTCTCACACCACAATCATCAGTAAACTGGCTTCCCTGAGGGGGATGTGGGGGATCCTGGCTGCACAGAGTGCTCCCTGACCTGCTTCTTTTCTTCCAGCTATCACTGCAGAAGCCCTCTCACACGCTGGGTACTCCGTGGGTTGCACTGTGTATCTTCACAATAATCCTATGAGTTCTTGTTTCACATAGGAAACTCCAACCCCGAGTGCTGGAGTAGTTTTCCCAAGACCTCACACCTAGCAACGGAGAGAATGGGTGGTCAGAACAGTTTGGCTGATGCTAAGAGTCAAAAGGAAAGTCAGAAACTGCACTTTGACATGATTCATAATCTATTGCTGATTAAGCTCCTATAAAGGGTTGGTAAATGCTAAATGGGACTATCAAACAAAGCTGATCTTGTTAGCACATGCCTGCTATCCCAGCACTTGGAAAGAAGAGGCAAGAGGATCATAAGTTCAAGGCCAGCCTGGGTTGCTCGAGACTATCTTAAAAATACAAAGAAAAGAAATAAATCCAAGTCAGCACTTCTGAAAGTGTGTCAAGTCCCTAAAACTCTGGCAGGAGATCTCTGAGGTCAAAATTGTCTTCATTTGTTTCCCCAGACATTCTGTCAAGAATCTGCATTGGGGTTTTCCAAGGGCTCCATGGAGCTTGCCAGGATCAGGATGCTGATGGCCGACAGAACACGTGTGCATATACATTCTTATGGTTTAAATTTTTCTCAGTTTCAATTTCTTCGACATTGGCAGATACAATTCACATAAGTGATGCTTCTCAGAGGTGTTTAGCAATACTTTTAAAGAGTGTCAAGGAAGCCTGACACCACAAAATTTGAAAAGTGCCTATTTAAATCCACTACATGAGACCCTGTTGTAGAGATTTGGGGGGGGGGGACTTTTTCAATGACCACCCTTTCTTGCTGAATGATCACAGTAAAATGTGGAAAGCTGATTTAATCTGAAGTAGGTGTGGTTCTATCCATAAAACAGATCCGTGCCACAGTTTTCATGAGGAGTTTTATATTGTATATTTGAATTCTGGAGGATTTTCAGGAATGTATCTTGAAACCACCTAGCATAAACTGTCTCTTGGGAAACGAAAATGATAACAGAACCAGCCAACCCTCATTTTTAGGCAGGTTTCAAACTTACAAAATTTCTGAATGCACCAATTTTATTATTCTGAAGTGAGGCATGTTTTGAAATTATATCAGCTGAGTTTTAAGAAGTATTCGCTTCTTTCAATTGTCTTATAACTAATAACTTGCTAACAGTCCATCCATAATGGTTTCGTGCTGCTGATCTTGTCACACAGCCCAGGAAAAGAGTGATGTTTGATTCGACTTGAGGTTTATCTAGCTACTTGTCTTGGCTAATTTATTAACACCTAAGACTATTCCATTTCATTTTTTTTTTAATATATATTTATTGTCCATAATGAGTTACATTATTTAGTGGGCAAACCATGCGTTGTTATCCCGAATTCCCCAATTCCCCCCCTCCCCATCCCCGATCAGTTGGATATCCTCCTCCGTGGGCTGTCTGTATTAGTCCTTGTGGCAGGGGATCCTGGATATCCTAGTACTCAGCCCGGTCTTCCTGGCCCAAGTGTGTTGCTACTGAGGGGTGCCATGCCTCTGGACAGTCTCCCCCACCACGGCTCTCACAATCTTTCCGCCCCCTCTTCCGCTCAATTCCCTGAGTCGTGGTGGGTGAGTATTAAGGCTGCTTTAATGTTGAGAACTTAGGGGTCCTTGTGTCGAAAATCCTTAGTTTCTGTCTCATTGGCCTATCCTGTGTTGATTGAATGGCTGTGGTTATTTAAAACTCTATTTTAATAGGTTATTATAGAAAAGTATAAAAAGCTGCTTTTTGATTTATAATCAGGTGACAAGTGACTTCAGATGGACATGAAACTTAAGTAATATTCAGAGTTCTACTGAATCCGCTAGTGTTACTGTTGTGAACATCGTATACATGATCAACTTCATCAAATGGACCTTGCCAATATTGGCCTTTGGAATACATTATGTTCCACAGAACACATGTAAGTCTCTAGTGACAGCAACACATGTTAGAGCTGGAAGCGAAAGAACACAATGATTTTTAAAATTGTTCTAAAGTTTCCAGAGACTTTCAAGAGAGGTAGCTCTGATGTTGATTAATCCAAACTAGAACATAGAGTACTTAGAAACAAAATATACAAAGGACATTGAATCAACCAGGAATTTTTTGTATCTACTATGACATCATTGCAAAGTTATATTATTTTCTCCAGAGAAAGTTCCCTCCAATTCCTCATTGCCCTCCGGTTTCAGTTCTTCTAATAGAATCTAAAGCCTGTCTCTGGGACACAGTGACATCAACCCTTAAAAACCAGTCAGCAGCCACTGAGACAGTCTCAGTTTAAAGTAAGAAGCCAAAGTATTTGGTCAAAACTGAAATTAGCATGAAGTAAGGTTATTCCAAAGCTTCGGGTGAAATGACAGAGGGGTCCGCACCCCATCTCTGAGACAGAGCACATTTTACCTCAGGAGCTGCCCACTCTGGATGGACAGTACTTGGTTTGAATCAGGCCTGTGGCCATGACAATGAGGTGGACAGGTTTCCCCACCCTAAGGTGCCTGAAGCCTGGTGAGACCTGCCCTGCCCAGCCCCTGAGCCTGTCTGGCCTCTAAGATGTCAAAGTCATTGTCTTCATAACACTATTTCCACATACCACAGAGAAATAAAGAAAAAATCTAGGAAAAAAAAAATGTTTAGGGACTCAGTGCACAAGGTTCCACACTCAGAACAGAAACAGAAAAGAGAAAGGAAAATAAGCGAAAGAGGAAGGGAAGGGAATCAAAGCAGAAAAACAAAAGCAGAACAAAATGGAAAGCAAAAGAAGGGAGAGGAAGGAAACAAAAAAAAAATCTTTGAATAATTGCTGAGCATACAAATTAAAATCAGAGAAAATGTCACACATGTGTAAGGTCTTCAGCATTCGTTTTCAGTTCCATAGGAAGGGACACCTGATTAGAAGACTTGTCACCATGTGCATCGTCTTTATACAAACTCATTTCCCCTTCCTTCAGCACCTAGAGGCGAGGAGAAACTTGAGCGAAGGATGTGTTTGCTCCATTGTTCTAATAGTGGTGCAGGGTACTCAGCTGGCAGTATCTTTCGGCTCTAACTTGGTTAGTGGGCTCCTTCTGTCAGCCCAGGTGTGGCTCTTCCTTCAGTTCACAAGTGAGGTTGGCCTTCCTTACTATCAGCCAGTATTCATATCTCTCTGCTTTGCACAGGGAAAAGCAGAAGAAACGTGGTGAAATTCAAAATTATAAGAACAGCATAAGGTGTGCTTGTTGGGGGGAAAAAAACACCTCCCTGTCTCTACACAAACATGCACATATCTTCTGTTTCCATGGGAAAGAATGTCCATTGAAATGACATTCTTAGCTTTATCTCCACTCCTCACTCCTACCCATGGAAGAAGGAATAACATCTAACCTAGAAGAGCTGTAGAAAGAATTAGAACAAGGGTCCTAGCCCCTCTCTCCAGGAAAGCACTCCTGATCTCTTTGAGAGGACCCGTCCCATCATTAAGAAGGGTTCTGCTCTGCTCTCCCACTGCACTGGGCTAAGTGCTGTATTAGTAAATCCCAAGGCTCTTACGTGCAGGGCTGCCCTCCTCTCAGTTGATCCAAGTTCAGGTGAGAAAAAGAAGTTAGACTTCCTAAATTCCTAACATCTGAAGCCAGGACAGGGATTCCCGAGCACTAGACAAGGAAAGTCATTTGGGAGACTGAAGCCCATGAAAGCAGCAGGTTCAGAGCCTCGGTAGGAAACACAACTCAAGTGAAATTCTGCACTTTTCATAACAGGCTGGAATTCAGCAAATACTGGCCACTTGGGCCATTAACTATGAAGAGGAAGATGGGAACCTTATAAAGCTGTTTGGGGCACTGGCACAGACCTTAGTGAACGGAGGCAGCTGAAGTAAAGGTTTTCTTATGGAAGAAAAAAGGTTCTTTTTCTGCATAGAGCTTTAAACATCAGACACAAAACAATGTTTAGCCAGCTGCCTTCACTGCTTCTCAGGCAAGCCTGGAGGCTGGAGGACTAGAACATGGGGTCTTTAAACTATAGACTTTCAGGGTTCTTATACGCTACAGAGCTTGATACGACATTCAGCTTTTTTATTATCCATAATGAGTTACATTATTTAGTGGGCAAACAGTGAGTTGTTATCCCCAATTCCCCAGTGCCCCCCCTTCCCATCCCCAATCAGCTGGATATCCTCCTCCATGGGTCTGGATCAGTCCTTGTGGCAGGGGACCATGGATAGCCTAGTACTCAGCCTGGTTCTCCTGGCCCAAGTGTGTTGTTACAGAGGGGTGCCATGCCTCTGGATATTCTCCCCCACCACGGCTCTCACAATCTTTCCACCCCCTCTTCCGCTCAGTTCCCTGAGTCGTGGTGGGTGAGTATTAAGGCTGCTTTAATGTTGTGAGCTTAGGGGGCTTTGTGTCAAAAATCATTGGTTTCTGTCTCACTGGGACATTGAGCTTTTTTGAATAGATGTTTCCTTAAATCTCAGCACCAGAATTCAGACCAAAGAAGGATCCATGGAAGGACAAGGGATGTATCTTTACTATTACAATGTTTGTTCACAGGCTTTTAAAGTTCCCTCCCACAGTCCATGTGACCTCAAGTGAGCACAGTTTTCAGAAATATATTACAATATGCTTTGAGGAACTATTGCTTCATCCTCAGCAGGACTATACAATTTATTAATAATGATAGGGGAAACGATGGGGTTGGTTCGCTGGAACATTCAAATTGTGTACACAACTATCTTCTGATAGCCTGTCTTCTCACTTTCTGAGTGATTGAAGGAGGGGAAAATTGGAAAAGAAGTTAGACCATGATATTGACTGGAACTAAGGAAACCAATGACTGGATAAAATGACTGTGAAATCAGAAGGGAAGAACGTGTTTTAAAAGAATAGTCTGTATCTAGGAATTCTGTTTGCTTGGGTAATCAAAGAGAAACTAGATGGATGTGAAAAGCAGGCCCGGGCCTTATTATCAGATTGGGAATGTGTTTTCATAATGAAATCAAAATAAAGAGAGACAGGAGAGGCATCTTTGAAAGAAAAGTTGAGATTTTAAAAGCTGATTTGAGGCCAAAGAGCTAGAGAGAAAAATGGAATCTTTGTGACAGATTGCACAGGGAAAAAGAGACTCACAGGGCAGATCATTCAAAAAGAGGATATGAGACCAGAGGGCCAGATTTATTTGTTACTTTTTTAAAGAAGAAATAGGGCCAAAGATATTTGGTGCACAAGACGAGACATGCTCTGCAAGGGACTATACTGCTTTTCTGCCAGTAGCCAGGGTCCCTGAAATGTCTGGGAATCTCTCCTAAGGCTCACATGGTCCAGCAGCCTGCAGGATGGTGGGGCACTGCCCTTTGAAAACAGTGCAAAGGGCCTAAAAACTCCATGTTCCAGAAAGATTCACTTAACTGGTAGCCTTTGTCCTTCGGCCTCCCCACACATGCATGGGGAGCACATGCATTTGCACACACACATGCATGCATTATACATGAACACACCACACAACATATGCTACACACATGCATGCAACCAAATAAAGCTTAAATATATTTTTAAAATTATTTAAGAATGCTGTCTACTCAGAGAAACCAAATAGTACTTTCAGAATTAGACTATAGCCAGGCGTGGTGGTGCACGCCTTTAATCCCAGCACTCGGGAGGCAGAGATAGGAGGATCACTGTGAGTTCGAGGCCACCCTGAGACTACAGAGTGAATTCCAGGTCAGCCTGAGCTAGAGTGAGACCCTACCTCAAAAACAACAACAACAAAAAAAGAATTAGACTATAGTTAAGATACAAAATTTGCTACATCCAACTCCAAATTATGTGTTAGTGAGGCATTATTAAATTGGAAATCACCACTAAGGCATATACAAAGATATAAAAAATGGAAAAATAGGAAAAATAAATTAGCCAACACAGATAAATAGGTCCAATATATATTAGAATCTTAAAACATTTTAATAATTTCCTTCCTATTTTATTGTTGCTCAATATTTAAACCATCTCCAAATTAGTCATAACAAGAGTTCTCTGACCAGTATTTCTTTACATTTATTGATATCTGTCAGTCTCTTGTTCAAAGTGGTTTTTATGGCTGACTTCTTTTTGTGGCTTTATTCCAAAGTCCTTCTTGTAAGTATTCTTTTAGCAAGTATTGCTGTTCCAGAAAGAACCTAAGATAAAGCCATAACTGTGAAAGGAAGAGTAGCAAAGTTCATAGAAGATATTCTTTATGACACTGTATCCTAGAAAAAGTCATGGAACAAAACACACAATGAAATAATGAACCATCAAGAAAAATAAAACTTGACAGTATTAAAGTTAAAACTTCTATATCAGAAAGAGATTGTACTCAAGGTAAAGAGTCAGTCCACTGGAAAGAGGAGATATTTATATCCCAAATGATGTAACCAGCAAAAGATTTTCATCCAGAATCTTTAAATCTAGTAATGCAATGTTGAGAACATGAGAAGGCAAGGTCTCACATGCCACTTGATAGAGTAAATATTGGCTCAGGTCCTGGGAGCAAACTAGCCAGCTCAAAAAGGACCACATATGCAAGATGCAACTCTACTAACTTTTCTCCAATGTTAACAACTCGTGAAACCACCAAGGCTGATTCAAGTGCCTCCTAAGGGAGAGCAGAAATCAATGTCTATGACCTTGGTGATTCGGTCTTCACCCACACTGTAAATGCCCTCACACATGCATCTTATCAGAAATGCACAAAAATACTTGCTGTCATAGCAAGACAATTATTATTAATTTCACCTGGAGAGAAAATGAGCCTATGAACATTGCTTAGTCATATAATGAAATACTCCATCGTGATTGAATTAAGTTATATTAACATATAATATCAGAACCTTACTGAAAGAAAATGCGTTGCAAACTAACGACATTGTTTATGCACATTTCAAAGCATAAACTAAGCTATAATGTTTATTGATATTTTGTTAGACCAAAATGATACATGGAAACAATGCATTCCAACTTCAGGACAGTAATTTTCTCTGCAAAAGATAAAAGAAAGGCAAAAGAGGAGGGAAATCACTTTTAAAAACCTTTAAATTACATTTTATGAGAAATCTAAATCCCATGTGTGCTTCTATGCATGCACAAATGTCTGAATGTGTGCAGACAGTGAAACCCATGTGCATTGGTGTGCATTCGCACATGTGTGAATGTGTACACAGTTTTTTTGTGTGGATGCAAAGGTATGTGAATGAGTGCACAGACGATAAAGCCCAGGTGCCTTTGTATGCACACACAGGTGTGTGAATGTGTGCACAGACAGTAAAGTCTATATGTCTTTGTGTAAATACACAGGTGTATGAATGTGTGCACAGTGAAGCCCGTGTGCCTTTTTGTGAATGAGCAGGTGTGTGAATGCACAGACAGTAAAGTCTATATGTCATTGTGTGCATACAGAGGTATGTGAATGTGTGTACAGAATGTAAAGTCCACAAACCTTTGTGTGAATACACAGGTGTGTGAATGTGTGCACAGACAGGAAAGCCCATATGTCTTTGTGTGCCTGCACAGGTGTGTGAATGTGTGCACAGATGATCCCTGACTTGTGATTTCCATTGGAAACAGTACTAGACAATTTCCTGGCAGTGAGCCATCTCCCTTGGTCAGGTGAGGGAAGCAACATGCCCTGCTGCTCATCTCCTGTGCCCATAGGTCGGCTGTGTTGGGTACATTTTTCACTTGATGCTTTTGAACTGAGATGAGTTATTGGGATGGCATCTGTTCATATGAAGTTTACCTCCATTTTATCTTGGTGATGGTTACATAAGCATTTATATTTCATGACCGAAGTGATTTATTTTTCAAAAGAATATTTTATAACAAAGTTATTAAAGAGAAATAAGAAGGAACTGCTCTATGTCGGTAGACCTTGAAAGATTAAAAGAAGGAGTGCACACCATTCAGACAAAACAAGGGCTGACTTTATATATTAACCACAGTTCTATTTCTCTTCATTACTTATGTCACATCTGATCTTAAAGAAAACTGAATGCATTTTCAACAGATGGTCTTTTTATAATTGACCTATTAAAAAAATCAGAGCTATAACCTAAAGATTCCATGACAATAAATCCAGACAGGAGCTGGCACTGGGGGATAGCACTATGTGGGGGTTGTAAATGTAGAACCTGAGATTGATTGATCAACTGCTTGGATTTGAACTCGGGATTCCCCACTATTCACCTTGTGCCTGCCTCTGGCCCCACATTGTCATCTGTAAGCATGAAAGTGGTAGCTACTTTTTAGGGGCAGTTGTGACGATTAAATAAAGTGATTGTGTAAAGCTTTTGCTTAGCATCTCCAAAGAGGCCTGACTGGTAAGTACTCAAAAATGCTACCAGTTATAACTGACATTTTATTATTGGAGTTGAGCATAAACATAACTCTAAGCTTTCTACCACCTAAGTGAAGCATAAAAGCAATCAAGCCGTTTTCTAGATACCATTCCTGAGAAGGAACAGATGGATGGATGGATAGATAGATGGAGGATATCTGGATAGGTGGGTGGGTAAAAGGGTGAGTGGGTGGATGGATGGTTGGATAGATGTATAAGAGATGGAGAGGAAGTAATACGGACAGATGGGGAGGAAATTTTACTAGTTTTTATGGTAGCAACACATTTCTGAAGTTCTGAAAGAGTATTTGCATGGTTCTCTAAATAATGTGCCTGAATTAACAGAACAGGTGTCTGATTGGAAATAAAGAGGCACTCCAATCTCCCAGCCCATTGAACGTCACTCCAAAGTAAACTGAAGTCCTGATAAATGCCCTGTGCATCACATACATTGAGAGGAATCACTACAGTGTGCAAATCAATCAGTCACGATAGGTATTCTATTAGAGATTCTGTAAGGGCCGGATAGCTTGGGAACCAAATACCAGCAAGAGCAGACTAAACATCACAGCTTTTTTCTAATATGTTCCCTATTTCTACAGAAGGCCTTTAGGGGTGACAAAAATCACAAGAGGTTAAAATTTTAATGGCCACTACTTTTCCAACCTCCTTCCCAGAAAGTATCAAATCTTGGAATTTTATTCTTCCTAAATTTTCCATTGGCTTAATCATTCTAACATTACATAAGAGAAAAAAAAATCCTTTGAACAGGTGCCCTATTTATGAAGACATTTATAGCCATCATAAAATATAGGAAAATTATTATTCCTCCTCTCTTACAGAGGCAGAGTGGTAAATTGGAGCCGAAATGCTTAGCCTGTTTTATTTACTAGCCTTGATCTTTACATATACAAAAAAGTTGGTCATTTTCCCCTTTATTTTTTGTTGGAATTCTAGCATGCTTTTGCAGGGCTACATCTGTCTTTGACTTTACAGCGTCTTGCAAAGAGCCAAAGATAATGATAAATTTCTGAATTTAGGAAGCCCCTCTGCTTAATTTCAAGCTCACACATTAGTATTGTTGATTTCAAAAACATGGTGCGACCAAGTACTATCTTTACGGTTTATTTTATTCAAAATCTTAAATGCTGCTATTCCAAGGAAGCCCTTGTAAAATTAATTTTCATTTATATCATTTGCAAATATTTTCCTCAAAATTATCTTCATCTTACATAGTCGTAAGAACTCATAGGTATTGGAAACTGAATGCTCCCTGTGTGTATGTAGGTGGGGATCATTTAAAATCTCAAAACAGTCTACATGCCACAAAACAGCAACGGGAAGTAAGAAATTTATTTGAATCACCTAGATAGGAAAATGAACAATTTTAAACTCTACTTTTTGGAGCATTCCGGTCCAAAGATTCTGTTGGAAACTTCTGTGAAGCATGACTAATTTTGACAAAACCTCTGTACAGTGACCCTCTGCTGCCAGGGACATTTGTGTCACATATGCCTGTAATGTTGGGGCACCGTATTCACTCAATTCTGTCCTTTCTCCTAGTGTTCATTTACCCCTTGATCTTGGAAGCTAATGTGGGTGGAGCCAAGACATGAGCACAAGACAGTCTTAAAAGAGGTTAATAGACTTTTTTTTAAGGAAAGGGAGGTAAGATTATTGGGTTAGGGCAAGTTTTCTGAGGTCTCCTGGCTACAAATTCCATGGGATATTCTGGCAAGCAGTTTCCCATCCTAAGTGTCCACCTCTCAACGCTTTTTGTAGGTTCTCCTCCCAGGAAGTCCAGCACATCCAAGAGAAGCCTGCATCTTGTCTGGAAACCCCAAAGGCAGCTAGCTATCCCACACACAATAATATGAAATAAATATTAGAAAAGAGATGGTGAGAAATGACACCTTGGCTTGGCCTCTGCTGAGAAACCGAGGACAATGTTTGGAGTGAGCAAGAAGCAGCTGGGAAGCGGGGTTCAGGCAGAGGCCTGACCCTGGGTTCAGAGAGGGACAAGCAGGGCAAAGCAGTGCTCTGTTGTGTAACCTTAATTTTTATGGCTATCTGCTGGTGGGCTGTTTTGCCTCGTTCTGGTCTATTTCAACATCCATTTATGCTCCACCACTGGTTCCTTCATAAACACATATTTTACTCACCTTGCCAAGCAGGAGGCCTCAACCCTGGACCTGCCCCAGTAATCGTAGGAGGTCCTCCAATCAGATTTTGGAAGCCAAGGCATCCATTGGTGGCCCTTTCACTCTCACCTCTCCACCACGCCCTGCAGCTCTCAGGCCTGATGCAGACCAGGGCCCTAGCAACACCAGCAACCTTGGCGCAGGCTTCCCACCCAATGCTCTGATCTCAGGGTGAAAGAATCCACCTTGTCTTTCAACGCTGGAAATGAAAGAACTCATCTGACAGTTTGCAAGTGATCCTCTTCTGTCTCAGGATTCATAAACTAGAAGGGCTGAAAACATCCAAGAAAAGCCTCTTGCTTGGAGAAACACATGAGGAAAGAGGCCATGCACACAGGCGTGTATGATGACTAGGGAAGGACAGACCCCTGCAGACAGGCAGTCTGTGGGGAGAAGGAAGCGGATGGGTCAGGAGTCACATCCAGGATGCTGTGGATTCTGGCTCTGTCCCTTGCTACCAGCCACTGGACTCGCTCTACTTTGCTGTTCTCACTGGAACAGCAGGCAGCAGCAAGATTACAAGATGCGGGTCTATAAGTCTGACCTTCCTGCTCTTGTCAGGGTCTCATGCCAGCAGAGCAGAGTCCTATGACCAAGACACCCTGCAACCGCCTAGCAAGAGTAGATCCTACCCTTCATGTTCTTGAAGCCACAGTAACTCAGTGTGGCCAAGCATCCTCATCTTTCCCAGACAGCCTTCCCATGCCTTGACCTTCAACCTGATACAAGAATGTGCCCTGACATTGGAAGCAAAGTTTGCTAAAAGCCAAACCTCCACACACTTTTTTTTTCTATTTATCATATTATCTGGACACTCTTGGAGTCATCTTTAGAAATATAAAATTCTTGGTTAACTACTTTTAAAACTAGAAGTGATTTATGCTATTATTTACGGAACAAAATAAGCATGCTATTACCTCAGCAAATTAGTTTGTTGGAAGGATACTCTAGATCACACTAAACCAATTTTTATCAACTGTTGACACAGATTCTCAGGACTGTCAGGTCAAAGATGGAATCCAGGGCCAAACTTTCCTGAGGACTATAATTCTCAAATTCTCCTAAATCTGACTTTAGAAGAATGCGTTCTGAGCAGGCTTTCAGCCAGCGAGGGCGTGTTCAGCACTCCAGTAGCCTAATGAAAGAAAAGCCTCTGATCCGTGGGCTGCTGGGAACCAGGAGGCACCACAGGGCAGAGCAGGGGCAGAAGCAGTAAGATACCTTATTTCACACTAACATTTTTCTCCATGGATGTGTTAACCTTTGACATCAGGACAATGATGTCTAAGTGGGTGAGAGATAAACACTATAAATTTGAGGCTGACTGGTCTTCACAGTCTAGAAAATTGCCTGTGGACTTGAATACAAACTCTAGCTTTCTCATCTTGACCCAAAACAATGGTTAAATAAATGATTGCATGCTAGTATTTTCCCTCTGTGAGCAGGGTTGTATGAAAATGATTATTCTAGGGGTGGAAAAAGAGGTGTCGGAGGACCTCTACGCCCGCAACAATAAAGCAGCCTTATTACTCACCCACCACGACTCAGGGAACTAAGCGGAAGAGGGGGCGGAAAGATTGTGAGAGCCGTGGTGGGGGAGACTGACCGGAGGCATGACACCCATCAGTAACAACACACTTGGGCCAGGAAGACTGGGATGAGTACTAAGATATACAGGATACCTTGCCACAAGGACTAATA
>PVHP010008869.1:0-51990 GCA_004024765.1 Zapus hudsonius
ACATACCTTTAATCCCAGTACTCAGGAGGCAGAGGTAGGAGGATTGACATGAGTTTGAGGCCAGCCTAACACTACAAAATAAATTCCAAGCCACCCTGACTAAAGTGAGACCCTACCTCGAAAAACCAAAACCAAAACAAAACAACAAAAAAGTCTGCATTTTATTGAGTGTACATTGTGGTTCAGTAAATACTTTTGCTTTCTGCATATGTATGTTGTATGCATGTGTGGGAATGGTTGGGAGTGTGTGTGTGTGTGTGTGTGTGTGTGTGTGTGTGTGTGTGTGTGTGTGCATACAGGCGCTTTAGAGGCATCTTCCTTAATTGCTCGCCACCTTATTTTTTGAGACAAGGTCACTCACCAAGCTCAGAGCTAACGGATGAGGCTGGACTGCAAGCCCCAGGAATCCTCTTGTTTCTGCTTTCCCGGTGCCACCACACTCCGAATTTTACTCAGGTGCTGAGGTTCGAACTCAGATCTTCATGCTTGCACAGCAAGCCCTTTACCCACTGAACCACCTCAGTAGACTATTTTTAGTGTTTTGAAAGCCAACTGGATCCTGATTCTCAGTCAGAGCTCTGTTTGGTCCTGCTTGTGAGATTAGGGAAGGAAAGTCAAGTTCAGCTCCCAAGGGTGTGCTAAGCTCCAGAAGCTGTGCCCATTGTTGTAGGCCCTCCTGGAGCTCACAGCTAAGCACAGAGGCAACAATCAGACACTCACAGCTGCGATAGGACAGAGAGAATCAGGTTTGAGGTGGGGAAGTGGGGAGCACAGGCCTCAGACTTCTCAGAACTGGGGTAGTAAGTTCCCCACCTCAGAGCAAGTGGAGGCACCATCAGTGAGGCCCTTGGTGAGAAACCAAGGGCCTGGCTGCAAAGTCCCACACCTGTTGGATCCACATGGGTAATGTCACCTGTGGAGGTCGCAGGCCCAGAGGTAGTGGGCTCCAGCCATAGCCCCCAGTTGGCCTACAACTGTTGGGGACCCCAGAGATCAGGCACGCTCCCCCTTGCTGGAATAGGGTGTGTACTTGAACAAGCCACACTACATGGCCACCTCCTCTTCTGTGGTCATCCTAGCTGTGGGTGGTGCTGACCCTGGACTATACCTGGCAGTCCAGGCCCAGCTGTGGGTGGTGCTGACCCTGGACTACACCTGGCAGTCCAGGCCCAGCTGGCACTGCTGTATTCTCCATCCCCTGGGGTGGCTTTCCTCCAGTTGAGGTTGGTGGCAGTTTTGTTTGTTGGTTGTTTTTAAAAGCATTTTAGTTATTTACTTAGGAGAGAGAAGCAGAGAAAACAGAGTGAGTATAGATGCACCAGGGCCTCCTGCCCCTGCAGACAAACTCTAGATGCATGCATCACTTTGTGCATCTGGCTTTACATGGGTACTGGGGAATTGAACCCAGGATATCAAGTTTTGTAAGCAAGCACCTTTACCCACTGAGCCATCTCTCTAGGCCCTGTTTATTTTTGAAGCAAGGTCTCATTTTAGCCCAGACAGACCTGGGGCTTACTCCATAGCCTCAGACTGGCCTCAAACTCACAGTGATCCTCCTACCTCAGCCTCCACAGTGCTGAGACTGAAAACCACAACACCTGCCCAGCTTCAAGTTCAGGTCAAGGTCAAGGTCAAGGTAGGGCTGATTTTTCTGTGTTTTGGTGCCCTTCACCCCTCCAACAACTCACTGAACACCTGCTGGGTCTAGGCTCAATAGAATTACAGTATGGGGCTGTACCAAGCTGGCAGCCCTGAAGGACAGGACAGACTATCCATTGAGAGTCAGGAGGACTCTGAATAAAGATGGGCCTTGGACAGGCCAAGGGGGTCCTGTGGGAAGCTCAGCGGCCACCTGTGGATCACAGGTTTGGCTATCAGTGATGTGCCTCCTATGGAAAGCATGGATGGGGTACATGCACAGTGGCCTGAACCATCTCTGGATGCCTTTGGGTCAAATTCAAAAAGTTGAGGGAGGGGCTGGAGTGATGCCTCAGTGGTTAAGGCATTTGCCTACAAAGTAGAAGGACCTGAGTTCGATTCCCCAGTACTCACATAAAGCCAAATGCACAAGGTGGCGCATGAGTCTAGAGTTTGTTTGCAGTGACCTGGTATGCCTATTCTCCTTCTCTCTCTCTTTTTCTCTCTCGTAAATAAATTATATATATATATGTGTGTGTGTGTGTGTGTGTGTGTGTGTGTGTGTGTGTATATATATATATATATATATATATATATTTTTTTTTTTTTTTTTTTTTGGTTTTTCGAGGTAGGGTCTTGCTCTAGCCCAGGCTGACCTGGAATTCACTGTGTAGTCTCAGGGTGGCCTTGAACTTACGGCAATCCTCCTACCTCTGCCTCCCGAGTGCTGGGATTAAAGGCGTGCGCCACCATGCCCAGCTAAATAATATATTTTTTAAAAAAGAGGTTGAGCAGAAGTGAGCTGAACATCAGTACAGAGAGCCTGTTCTGGCCGGCTACAGGTGTATTGTACGATTTAAGGGAAACTCGCGGCCAGGCTGAGTAAACCCAGGGCTGACCTCTAGGGCTTCCACCATGCCAGTAGCACTGTGAGTAAAGTTCAAGCTGCTGTCTGAAGGACTTGAGCTGTGCACCAGGATGCAGCACTGGGAGGCTGCCTAGCTGGGCAGGGCCTTGGAGCACATCCAGTCCTGTTTGCTGGTTACCACTGCCAGAGTGTCTGCCAGCCAAGAAGTTAGGCTTTAGACCCCAAACCTGAGATTCAGGTCTGCTTAGGAGACAGAGGTCCCTGGGGATGGCTGGCCACAGCCTCCAGAACCCAGCTGTGGTGTCTGTACCCGAGGCCCCCCCAGGGAGGGCAGGAACTCTCACCACCTCTTTGTCCCTGCCATCGCCCCGGCCGCCTGCTGCTGCCCAGCAGTGAGAAAGTCTGAATCTGTTACTATTTTCTTTCTGTTATCCGGGCCTTATCTGGCTACTCTGAGATGCCAGAGGTCAGGCAGAATTTCCCTACTCACAGTGTCATGCTGGCTACCCACCCACTGCCCAGGACCAGTGGGCAAAGAAGGCCAGGCTTCTGTCAGCCAGGGTGAGGGTCTTCCTCTTCCTCCTTTGTGACTATCCCTAGCTGGAAGGCAAAAGTAGAATGTGATAGTCATTGCCACCATAGCCCCAATCTGTGTGTCCACCCATAGCCCCTTCTGGCTATATGGACTCTGGCCCCCCACTTTCCATAGGCAACTTCCCAGCCTCAGCTTGCAGTGATCCCTCTGCCCCAACACTTCTCCTTAGCCCTGATGCTTGGGAGTCCCCTACCCTCCCAGTCCCTGCAACCCCATCCAGGAAACTTGCCCTCCCAATACCTCTCTTCTCGTTCCTGACTGTGGCATGCTGGCATCATTTTTCCTTGGGAGTGGGGTGTCGATCACTGTCAGGTCCCCAGCATCTGGGACACAAGGACTCAAGAAAAGTTTCATCAAAACAATGTGAGTAGATGAGACCATGATGATGGGGAGTGAGGCTGCTCAACCTCTGGGGTCTTCCTGGAGCCCCCTATACTGAGAGGGTGGGGCCGGGCAGCTGTTCTAAATCAGCTTTGTTCCCTCTAGGAAGAGAAGGAAAGGACCCCTGGGTGGGCCTGAAGGAAGGACCAAGCACAGTGTTCCCTTTGCGTTATCAAGCTGTCTGAAGGGGGTTCACACAAAGCCAGACCCATCTGGACCAGGAAACCCCATCCAGGCTGCCCCAGGGACACAATGTGGGGGATCTCATTCCTCCCTCACCACCTACAGTGCCCTGCATGGGGCAGTTTCAGAAGGAACCCTCCCAACCCCTGTACATTGCCATCAAAGCTGGGTGGGGGGAGGCCCTCATCTTCACACGCACAGGGACTAGGAAGGGAGTGGGCATCAGTCTGCCACACAGAGCCTGTCTCCGTAATTCAGTTTTAAAGCATGAAAAAGAGAGTTGATGAAATTCCGCTATCAGCCCTGAGCCAATATGCAAAATATCTCACCCCCAATCAAATAGCTATTATGTTTTCATTTCCATGCCGGCGTCCGGCTTAATGAGCAGGAGACGGATGGGCGCTTGGGCGTCTGCTCCCTGTGATAACCAAGGGGCTCCGGGCACTATGGGGGCCGCGCCCAGTGCTGCCCTGGCTGTCGGTGTCAGCCTGTGGACGCTGCCCAGCAGATGTGCAGCCTTGGGTCCTGTGCCTCAGGAGTAAGCAGTGTTGGAGACCCAGCCTGTCTGATCAGGTCCACATGTGTTCTGAGGTCCCTTTGCTCCGTGACACATCCTCTGAGTAACCATGGGCAAGTGACTCTGCCTTTTGGGGCCTCAGTTTTCTGAGCCATAAAGTGGGCATGACTCAAGCTTCCCTCTGGGGGATGTTGGGCTGTTCATGGAGGTGGGATTTAGATGTGACTGACCTCAATGTCGTGTTCCCTCCTCCACACCCTCCCCACCACACCAGGTGACAGTCACCACACTGTCAGTGTCCCCTGCCCTTCTTCCATCTCTCAGACCCAGCTGGGCCTTTGGTGGCAGTAACCAATGACAGTTGACAACTGGTGTCTGCAGAGCAACGACTCATGCGTGGCATCTGAGCTGGGCTCTGAGAGTGTGGGTGAACATTTGTTAGGTCCTGAGAGGAGACAGTTCTGGTCCTTTCCATTGGTAGCTGAGGAAATGGAGCACCAGGAGGTGGAGTGGCTTGTCAAGGTCATAGAGCAAGGACAACATTTATATCTGTCACCTTGACGGTCTCTGGGCAATGAAGGTCCCCCAAAGGTGCGATTATCTTTCCTAGTACAGAGTTTCTGGGGGAGTGACTGTGTCCAGCCATGCTTCACCAGTACCCTTAGTCTAAGGGTCCATTTGCTCTTTGCTGTCCACCTGGACAGCCCTTCCAGGTCCAGTGCCAACTTAAGCTCTGGCAAGGACAAATGGCATGCTCGAGAAGCCATGGGGCAGAACTCGCTGCGCATATCCCATTGTGGGCTCGTGTGATTTGCCGGTGGCGGCTTTCTCCCATATTATCAGAGCTGTTTTAATTGTGCTGGAACTGAATTAGCAGCGTCAGAACAACCGCCTCGTGGCCCAGCCGCCTCTTTCTCCACGCTCATCGGCAAGGCTTTGTACCGAGCCTTTGTTCTCCAATAAATGGAGGAACATCCCTGCTGGGGGCATCTGGGTGCCTGAGGCCCACCTGGGTGGGCACCAAGTTAGCTCTGTCATTGCTGAGGACAGGTGCATAGCTTGCCCCCATCAACCTGGCCCAGGGCTGACCCCAAGCTCCCTGACTGCTGGGGCCTTATTCGTTTGCTTGAGCAAGTGACTGAGCCTCAGGTGAGCCACCAAGGAAGGCACAGGGCTCAGTCAAGGTGGCCCTCTGCCTCCTGAAGGTACACTAGCCTCTACCCCAGCACTGTTTTCTTTCCCTGGTGCCAGGTCCCAGAGTGTGTCCTGCCCACTTTAGCTTGTGCCTGTGAGCCTTAGCCCTGGTTCGCTTCCCCTGTGGCCTGCCCTTGCCTGTCATTCCTATAGCAACAGCTCAGAGGCGTCCCGGGGAGGCTGGGGCTCATGGGTCTGGAAGTAGGACCCATCGGAATGCAACAGGCAAACCAATCCCACCACATGCTGACTGGGACCCACCATGCCTCCCCAGTGCCCTAGGCTGAGGATGCACCTCTCTCCAGCCCTTTGAGGTCAGTGAGGCCAATGTAATGAGGCCTCTTAGCCTTAGCATCCACCTACCACACTGTGCCCCAGGGAACTCCCCTGTCACCTTGCCCTGTTCCCCACTTGTCCCTGCTATGGGTCTTGACAATCGCCCCCTGGAGGCAGCATGGCTGCTCTGCACCCAGAATGATGTCTGGCCTTCTGAGGTCAATAGGAGCAGGACAGCGCTGACCTCAGGAACAGTCTGGATTGCATTCACCAGAGCCCACCAGACACAGAGCACCTGCTGCCCCTTGCTTCCCACCATCTGCAAGGGCCTTCTGGAACCTGATCACTGCCTGGCTTTTCTACCCAGCCCTCAGAGGTCCCTGTCTCACTGATATAACCAGGCACTACGGATGCCATAGTGGCCACAGTGTAGGGCATGGTGGGCTGGCATATGTAAGAGCTTGCAGTCTCACCTCAGGCCTGCAAGCACCCCACATGAACCTCCTGTGTCCTTCCTGGAAAGACCTTTGAAGGAGGTGAGGGTCACAGGGAAGACATGGGCAGGTGAGATGCCTTGAGAGGAGCAGCTTTGAGCCACTGTATTACAAGGAGTGATTCCCCATTGGGCTGAGACGTGAGAGGCTGGAAGCCCCCAACTTCAGAGGAGTGAGTTATGGACAGCCCCATATGCCGCCACAGCCAGGGACGCTCCTCAAGGTGGCTGGGGTTGCAGCCTAACATGCATAAACCTGGCATGGTGGTGCATGCTTGTAATTCCAGCACTCACTTGGGTGGTGGAGGCAGAAGAATCAGGAGTTCAAGATCAAGGACAGCCTGGGATACATGAGACTCTGTCCCAAGCAAAAAGGTCTGGGGAGGCCGGGCGTGGTGGCACACGCCTTTAATCCCAGCACTTGGGAGGCAGAGGTAGGAAGATTGCCGTTTTGAGGCCACCCTGAGAATACAGAGTGAATTCCAGGTCAGCCTGGGCTAGAGCAAGACCCTACCTCGGGAAAAAAAAAAAAGGTCTGGGGAGGTGTGTCAATGAACAAAGAGCTTGCTACGTAAGCATGAGTGTATATGAGTTCTGATTCGGATTCCTAGAACCCATGGGAAGCTGGACACTGTCACACTAGTGTCTGCCAGGGTGACTAGACCAAGAAGGACACAAAAGGAGAATCACCTGGAAGCTTGCAGGTCAGCTAGTCTGGCAGACATAGCGGTGAACAATGAAAGACTCTGTCTCAAAACGAGGTGAAAGGCGAGGACCAACACCTGACTCCACACACGCCATGGCACCACGCACCTGAACTCACACACGTACACATAACATCATGCACTCACACACCAAAAAAGAGAACACAGAGATGGCCCTCTGGTGCTGTCTGCCTTTCTCATTCCCTAGCCTAGGATGGATACAACCCCCCACACACACACCCTATGAACTTAAACCCTCTGACATGTCACCGTGGTCCCCAGGCTTCTGGCTCACTTTCACCATTGAAGGGGCCAGGCTGCTGTGGGACCTCCTACTCCAGTAGGTATGCCAGTGTCGTAAGTTAGAGGCTCTACACTGCCTCCTTGGCCTGGTGTCCTCGGGAACTCTGGCTGGGTGGGGCTTCGGGTACCAGCTAGGTCTCTGTATCTGAAGTAGACACCCCTGTGTGACCTGTAAGCTGAGTATTCCCTGACCAGTGCTAGGGATACTTTGGGAGTCAATATGGGACCATGAGATCCTGTCCCAGCCTACCATCTCCCTCTGCAAGGTAGGTCTCTAGGAAGGGGACCAGGAGCACAGAGACCCTGCCCCTGAGGACACCTGCATGCTCACTCAGCCTGTCAGTCGTCTATCCACCTCATTTCTGGCTACTATTCTGGGCATAGGTGCCTACCGTTAGGGAGCTCCATCCAGGCTATACCCCTAATATGGGAGCAGTTAGATAGTATGAGGCCCAGAGGTCTTACTGTTGGAGGCCACAGGTAATGGACATGTTCACCATGTGGCCCTATGAGCTCCAAGTATGGGCCTGTGGGGTAGGTATCCATCTGAGTCCAGAAGGACCCATGTTGTTTTCATGGCTTCCGCTAGTGGTATGCAGGTGGGAGGGGCTGGGAATGGGGGTCTAAAGACAAGCGGAGCAGAAGTTAAGGATTTCCAGGTGACCCCGAGGCATAGGAGTTATTACAGGGTGGGGACTGATACAAGATGGGGCTTATACTAGGTCTTGAGGGACCCCAGTGGGTGGCTGACCCCTGCCCTTTCTCTGATGCCCACTCCACGACACACCAGTGCTTAACCTATGTGGACATCAGGAGGCCAGGGTGGCCTTATCCTGAAGCACCTCATGATTCTCCTGGGGTTGTGTTCACAGGTTCTCTCAGAGACATGGAGGCTGGAGAGGAGACCCAAACCATGGACACCAGCCTCTCCGAGTGGAAGGCTATGTCCCCAGAAACCCCGGCCATAGAGGAACCTGAGTCTTTGAGCCCATCCAGAGCAGGTAAGTCTACTGTATCTATGTCCCACCCAAGGAGCTTACAGGAGCCATCTGGAGAGCTTCCACCACCATCCCAGGCCTGGTGTCTTGGAGCCAGGATCTTTCCCCAGGACCTGGAGGGAACCAGATAGCCAGGGAAGAGGAAACTGCTTGACATGTTCCAGCCTGTTGATAAGAGAAGGCTGAAGCTCAGATGAGGAAGGTCCAATCCAAGGCTAGACCTCAACAAAGCCACAGAAACCCCCAGTGCCACCTTCACTTTACCTCTGTGAAACAAAACCATGAGGTTTGACTGGGTTTCAGAACACAAGGGGACTCCCTCCATGCAGAACAGCACCTCTTATTAACACCCCACCCACTTAAAAAGGATTGAGGCCCAGAGAAGTTTAAGAGACTTGTCTAGGGCCACACAGCCCAATACCGCAGTAGAAATCTGACCTGGTCTTGTTTAGATTCATGTCCTTGTCCTCTGCCCTTCCTCACCCCACCTGGTTCCTCCAGGCTCTCTTTAGCCTCCTGGGAACAGTTTCCCAGGTGGGGGCATTTCTGGAGTCCAGGACAAGCCATGGAAGGAGACCCCCACTAATTCTCCCCACCCAAGTGAACTCCAGCAAGCCTACTAAAGTTGGAGGCCAGGGTTCTCACTGGGCTAGGGGGCCCAGGAGATCAGCACCTTGCCTGTGCTCTGGAAGCCATTGAGATCAGGAGGGATGACAACAGGCCAGGTGAGAGGCTTGGGCCCTACCAGCCTCTGACTAAGCAGTGCAGCCATCCAGCCACCAGAAAGGTTGGTCTGCTGGTGACATGACCAGGAGTGAAGGAGAGACAAGTGATGTCCTTGAACAGGAACCCCCCCAAGGGCATATGGAGCCACCTGTGCCACAGGAGACACTGGCAGGTGCTCCAGGGAGTGACAGCAGCGAATGCAAAGGCCCCGTGGGAAGTGTGAGGGGACGGAGGGAACAGCAGAGAGGACAGGAGAGACGACAGCAAGGACAGAGAAGGGACAGCATCGAGGTCTGTGCGAGACAGGCTGGGGGCAGAGATCACAGACAGTTGGTCCCTGGGGACTCCTTGCTGGACACCCCCACTAGTTTGATTGCCAGGAGCCCTGTTGGGATGGCCACAGACCAGGAGCACCCACTCTGTCTTTCCTAGCCCTGACACCCAGGAGTCAGCAGAGTCACAGGAGCCCAGGCCCCAGCCTCCATCACCCTCAGCGCCCTGGAGACACCCACCCCAGGAGAGGAAGTAGAAGGTCCCATTCAGCCCCTGCTCAGGACCTGGCTCATTGTTACTGTTTTGTTTTTATTTTTTATTATTTTGCTGTCCACCAACAGCAAAATCATGGAATCATGGGGTGCAGTCAGGGCTCACCCCAACTCACCTCTCAGCCTCAGTTTCTGCATGTGTGAAACAGGTGACTGAGGGGAACAAGTGCCACACTTGCTGGGAGGTAGTGCCCTTATCGCCTTGGCCATCCGTGTCACCATCAGGAGCCGGAGCCGCACTAATGTGGCCATGGCCAGAGCTGCCAAAGGGCAAGTGACTGGCGGCTGCTGGACTTTGACCCGGTGGCTTCCCGGGGAACTGGGCCCTTTATCTGATGGGGAGCTGGGGCTGCCTGGGGGGCGGGTGGGGCAGGGAAGGAGCTGGGACAAACAGCCAGGGCTGCACCTGGCACCGGCCATAGTGATAACATGGCGATGGCCTGATAAGGGGGCGCGGAAGCCTAGCTGCCACTCAGGCAGGTCCAGTACGGCTCCCTCGTGGTGGCTGGAGCTCAGATGCCAGGCACTTGATTTATAGCCAAAAATAATAGGACTTTTATACTGTGGGATTGATTTATTTGATGTTAATCACAGCTCTTATCGCGGTATTAATAATCTGCCGGCATGTGACGTCACCCAGGGGGCTTTAGAGGAGCACATCGATCGGGGGCCCTCGCCGGTTATCTGGCCTGCTGGGAAGGCAAACATGCCCTTTGGGCTGGAATTGGGTGCTGGGCCCAGAAAGGGGCCCAGCTGCCACGGAGACCAGCGAGCCCAGGCCACGGGTCTGGATACACCTGGTGGGTACCAGGCTGGGTTAGATAGCAGCTGAGGAGCACTTCTTTCAGCTGTGGTCCACAAAGCCAAGAGGAAACTTAGGGGTGTCTTTTCCACACACCCCTCCAGGTAGATCAGCTAGAAGTATGGGTGACTGTGGGCCCTGATTGCCTCAGGTTCAGTTTTCCACCTGGTTTACTCAGTTGGGATCTGATCGTGTTTTTCTCTCTGCAGATGTGAATCCACCCCCAGCGCCAACAGCCCCCTCATCACCAGGAGACCCCGAGGAGATGGAGAGGCAGGAGTCAGAGACAGAGATGAGGCTCCAAGAGAAGGAAGTGGAGGAGGAAGCGGAGGCAGCTGCAGCCAGTCCCTGGAACGGGCCAGGTAACTAGACAGTCTCATTCCAGCCTCCTTGGCCAGCTGGGAGCTGGGCCACCCAGGGAACTTGGATCCCTGGAGTATTACCAAAGGTCCATGCCTATGCAGCTGGCTGGCTCAGGTCAGTACTGGAGGCAGTCACCAGGGTGCCCACACCAGGAGCTGCCTCTGTAGTGAAGACATTTGGGGATTCCTAGGAGGCAGCGTCTGATGTACCTGGGAATGAGGAATGAGCCATCGTGGTAGGAGCTGATCCCTGAAGAGGCGCTGGGAGCATGTATATGGCTACCGTGTAGCTGCCTCTTTAGGGCTGAGTGTAGGAAAGTGCAAGCCGGTTGGTGGTGCCTGTGCTCCTGAGTAATCTATCCTGTGGCCCAAGAGTGCAAGACGCCATAGGTGGTTTTCCAGGGCTGCTGTGTGGGGCAGGTGAGTGAGGAGGAACAGAGATACATGGTCCTCAGTGAAGGCATGGCGGGATGGAGGCTGAGTAGAATGATTACTATATATGTGCACACAGCAGTTACTGAGTGTCAACTGTGTACATAGGGCTTACTCAGAATGACTCAAGTGGATCACAGCCAGGCTCCTGTCCATGGAGAGAAGGCACACACAGCCTTTCTGTAGCGGTAGGAAAGGCTTTGCTGGGACCGGGGGTCCCCTGTTCTTCTGGAAACCAAAATGGAAAGGGGTAGATAAGGTCTTTTACCTGGTCATATGGATGTTTTTATCAGGATTCTAAGGCACTAGGAGAAAATTGCAAGGGGTCAGGGGCGATGCCTTCCACAGATGCTAAGGAAAGAGGTGTGCCTGAGGTCCCTGTCACTCAATGTGGCCCATGTCCATAGTGGAAGGACAGTCTATGTGAGGGTTGGCCTGGTTGGCTGCAGTCGGGGTGGGGACCCCCACAGTGCATGGGAACCAAGTCACTCATGGCCTCTCCTACCTGGTAAGGTAGTGCTAGTGGTCCTGGGAGACTCCCTCTGCTACCCCAGTACATTAGATGTGCAACACACCTCCCAGGGACCTCAGGAGACCTGGCAGAAGCATACTAAGGATGTGTCCCCACCCCCTTCTGAAGCACCCAGCCTGATCAGGTGCAAACCCAAGGTCCTGTCTCAGTTGAGGAAATGGCCAGGCCAGGTATAATTGCAAATAATTGCATACCTACTGAATGCTGAGGTCTTTCCACACCTAGAACAGTGCCCAGTGCTGGGGGAGGTGGGAGAGAAAGGGCCTGATGTCAGACTGCTCAGCTTCTAACAGGTCTTTTGCTGACTCAGTTTCCCCAGCTAGAGGAGTAGTGAGAGGGGAGAAAAGAAGCACTGGGAGAGTCCCTGCATTCCCTGTCCCCATGTCCGTCTGCAAGCTTAGAATGAAATCTGTCTGTTGGGGGTAGAAGGTATCCTGCTTGTCTGTAGACCTTAGTGGGTTAGACACTGGGGCAGTCCTCATACCAGCCCCATGAGGGTAGCACAGTGGCAACCCTCACTCTTGGGGAGGGCAAGGAAGGGTCCTGTCCAGGTCACTGGCAGGGAACTATGTCTGGCTATAGAGAGCCTGCTACCAGGTGTTCAAAGATGAGTGTCACCCAATGTCCCCAATCGCATAGGCATCACCATTTTTATTGAAAAGCAAGTCCCTTGGGGCTCGCAGCCTGACCCCTTAGTGAGGGATATGCCCCAGTGTGGCTATGGCCGTGGTTTAGGGTCGGGATGCACCCCCACAGCTTCCTGTGCTATTTGCATCCTTGGGGGCCGGGTGGTGCCCTATCAGCTCCCACAGATATGAATTTCTGTACAGTGGGCAGCGATCGGATGATAAGTGGCCGCCGGCCAACCGCCGCAGTGGCCACCACCTATCAGGCCCCGCACAGGCCACACTTATCGCCTGGTGGGGAAGCTGCTGGGGAGGCCCAGGGGGCTCTTATCTCCGGGGCTGTCTGAGCCCTTGATGGGTCTGTAGCATTGAGGCCTGAGGACAGTGCCCAGTCTGATGATGGGTCCAACAGTGGCCACCTTCACCCTGTTGGTGCCTTCCCTTGCTTCCAGATGCTGTTTGACTCTGGCTTACCACCCCTTCCTCCTTCCCACTCCTCCCTCTATGTGCAGTAAATGCAGATTCCAATGACTACCTTGCCTGGACCAGGGACCCACCATCTTCAGTTCCTCTCTAGGAGGAAGGAATGGGGCTGGCTTTGACCCCAAGTCTCCATTCTCCTTCTGGCTCAGGGAATGGGTAGCCTGAGCTTGTTCCCCATCTGTCCTGCCTGAGGTGAGGGAGGAAACTGGTCCTGTCACAAAGCCCAAGTCCAGAGCTGGACTCTCCAGGGGATTCTGTCCATACTTACCACCATTTTCTGGAATGACCTAGGCTTGTGAGAATCCTGCCTACACACTCACTCATCAGGGCCTTCTATAGGAGGACAGAAATTCAATGGGGCTCAGAAGGCAGCTAGTGCAGAGCCCAGCCTCGGTGACTCTCCTCAGCACGACAGAGGTGTGTGGGACAGTCCGTCTCCCAGTGACAGTGGTACAGGCCTAGAGAGGTAACTATAAATACCACCCTCAAGAAGCACCCATGTGGTACTCCTAGCTCCCATCCTCTGGGGACACCCAGGAGTTCTGACACATTGCAAATACAAATGTGGTCTTGGATGATCAAGGGCTTTATAAACACTAGAGTGAGGCTCCTGGGGTGTGAAAGGCAATCCCGTCCTCGCCTGGGTCTGTCACTGTCCCAGCTCCTTCCTGATCCTGGTGACCCCAGTGCTACACAAAGTCTAGATAGCTCTATAGGGTGCATGTCAAACTGCAGAGTGCATGTCCATTTTCAGTGGTCCTGAGTCCTGTCATTTGCTGGTCACTGTGTTCTCTGGTGCTCCCGTGCTTTGAGTGGGAACAAGCTCAGCTTTGCTGAATACTGCCAGGCTGGCTGCTGACCTCTGGGCCTCAGTTTCCTTTTCTGTTAGATCTAGATGGGGGAAATGCCATGGCTCTCAGGCTTCTCACCTCCTGAGCAGGCTGGGGTGCAGGAGGTTTTGGAATTCCCTTCCAGTGGCCAAGTGTGTACTGCATTTATGCCTGAGCAGAGCAAGACAGAACTTAATTGCTACCCTGATGGCTCCACACTGCCCAGAGTTCAGCTGTTCAGTGACCCCACAGTGTGGCTTCAACATCTTCCTCTGGGTAGTGGGACAGTGAGGCCATACCTGGATTAGAAACCCCAGGGAGAAAAATGCTAGGAGAGAGCCCACAGAGCACATGTGATGAATGTCTATGAAAGCTCCAGGGTGCACAGAACAGGCCAGCCCTGCTCATGATGCTCAGAGCAAATCAGCAAATGTATAGTATGGCAAGAGTGACCCAGACAGGTCTTCCAAAGGTCCTATGGACACCAGGGAGAAGAACCCTCATCCATGAGCAGGGCACAGTAATGCAAAAGCCCAGAGGCCTTGGGGCCTGAGCAGCCAGGCTTTGGGGCAGGGAGTATGATCTGAGGAGGCCAGGGTCCAGAGCTCAGCAGATGAAGGGAGCCAGGAGGGCTTGGGGTATAATAGCTGTGACCAGGTATCCACTTGTGGACCTCTGAGGCATCAGTGTAGAGGGCAGAGCAGGGAACTGTCCCCAGCCTGGGTCGGCCACAGCCTCTTCTATGAACCCAAGAGTTGTGCACTGAGGTCAGGGATGTACTTGCCAAAGTCCCATTCCATATTCCCTTGAGCCCCCAGCCCAGATTCTCCTTGGAAGGGAGAGTGATATGGAAGGAGAGAGCTTTGAGTTGTCATCGTTGCATTGACTTTTCTTTTTTTTTTTTTTAGTTTTCTAAAAAAATATTTTATTTATTTATTTAAGAGAGAGAGAAAGAGGCAGACACAGAGAGAGAATGGTCACATCAGGGCCTTCAGTCACTGCAAATGAACTCCAGACACATGCACCACTTTGTGCATCTGGCTTTACGTGGGTACTAGGGCAATCGAACTTGGATCCTTCTGCTTTGCAGGCAAGCGCCTTAACTGCTAAGCCATCTCTCCAGCCCTGAAATGACTTTTGTTTGCTCGCATGCTGGTGTTTAAAATTTGGCTCTGCAGATAGCTGCTAACTGGAGTGTGTAATCTTGTGTGGCTCACCTTAGCCATGGGAGCATCAGGGTCCTGCTCCCCCTCACCATCTCTTTCATTTATTTGCAAGCAGAGAGGGGGGAAGAGAGAGAATGGACATGCCAGGGCCTCTCGCTGCTACAAACTAACTCCAGATGCATGCGCCACTTTGTGCATCTGGCTTTACATGGGTAATGGGAACTCAAAACCTGGATCGTTAAGCTCTGCAGACAAGCACCTTAACTGCTAAGCCATCTCCCCAGCCCCCCACCCTCATCTTCTCTTAAAGTTAGAAGGTGGAGATAGTACACTCTAGCCACGTCTGGATGTGTGGCATCCTATTCAACTTTGTCACCTGCCTGGGGCCCCTGGCAGGGTGGTGAGCAAACAGGTTTAGGAAGAGCTACAAGGAACAGCACTGGCCAAAGAGTTCCTACTGGTCAGACAGCATGATGTGGGGTCCTTTCCCCAGGTAGCCAACCAGAACCAGGCTCAGGGAAGAAGGCAACCGGCCACCCACTTTCCACTGCAAGGGTATGTAGACTTGGGGGAAGAGGAACAAAGAGGGACTTTGACCTACCCTGGTCCCCAAAGGCTGCCTTTATCAGTTCTCAGGCTACTCAATGCCCACCCACACCAGCACAGTAATGCTGGGTGTGTACAGATTTCCCCCACGTCCCTTTGGGTGTCTGTAGGGAAGACAAATGCCACTACCCAGGGTGGGAAGGATGAGGCCCCTCCAAAGCTTTTCCTAGGGTGTGCAGTCCTGGGAGTCTAATGAGGAGGCCATGGGGTTCTGCCAGCTCTGAGTGTGGAGCTTGAGGGCAGCAGTGGACAGGGTTGTACTTGAAGTTGGAGTGGGGTTCATCACCACTCCTCCACCACCACCCCCAGTACCTCAAACCTGGCTCTCATTCCCCAAAACTACTGTTGAGAAAGTAGATTCCAGGGCACAGCCTAGAGTGAGATGGATCAGGTGGAGAAAGGTGGGGGAACCCTTGGGGCTGACGGCAGAGAGGCTGCACCCAGCACACCAGCTCTGTGTGGGCTTGCCTACCACCTCTCAGCCATCCTCAGATAGGGTGAAGTTCTCCACTTTAGATTCTCTGGATACAAGGGGGAGGCAGCCACCTAAGCCCCTTCAGTGGGTCCACCACCCTTGGGTTTGTGTGAAGGGAACCAAAGGTCTGGATGGATGGCCTCAGCCTGGCCTTCTGGAAGGGTCTATGTAAAGGGACAGGTCAGCAAAGGTGAGAGTCAGAGAAAGGAGGAGCAGATACGCTGTGGGGTGTAGCAATCCTCCCACATAGAGCTAGGGTCTGGCACTATTCTGAGAGCCTACGCAGATCCCAGGCCCAAGGGGCACAGGAAAGATACATACTGGAGGGAGGTGGGAGAGGAGAACATGGGTTGGGGGGAGGGGTCAGGCAGCCACTAGCAAATAACACCCCTCTGTTCAGCAATGGTGCTGAGTTCTTCCTGGAATACATCATCTAACCCCAGGCTCCAGGACAAAGTAGGGTTAAAAGGAAGGCCCTGGGGTTTTCCATGGCGGAGACTACAGTCCCAGCTTGGGACAGTCCAGCTGGGCTAGAATATGAAGAGAAGAAGGAACAGAGACATTTGTGTCCCCTTTACCTGGGAGCCATTTGAGCCATGGAATTATTTCCTGAAGCCACTGTCGACTGAGTGAGAACCCGTTCCAGGCCCTGGAGGCAGGGACAGGAAGGCTGGCCCGTGTACCAACCAGGTCAGTGTGTCCCTGGGCCCTGGGCAGCCCACATGTCAGGATCAGGTGTGAGAGATGGGCAGGGCAGCAGCACTGGAAGACCCCGATCCCATCTCTTAGCTGAGGCCTTAAAGGCAAACCAGAGCCAGGCAAGGTGTTAAGGCTAGGAGCTGGGATTTGCAATGATCCTGAGGCTTTGGGGGCATGATGCAGTGGAGCCTTAGGGCCAGGATGGACACAGGGAAAGACAGGACAGGGCACAGACAGGTCAGGGTTTGGGCTCTGAGCCATGGACCTTGAGTACAGCCCTCACAGTCCTGCTTTGTCCCATTGTGTTGGCGATGGATCCCTGCACTGTGTGCGTGATAGGCAAGTCCTACACTGAGCCATACACCATCTCAAATTCTTTATGTATTTAGTTAGTTTTGGTTTTTCAAGATAGGATCTCGTTCTAGCCAAGGCTGACCTGGAATTCACTATGTAATCTCAAGGTGGCCTTGAACTCACAACAATCCTCCTACCTCTGCCTCCCAAGTACTGAGATTAAAGGCATGTGCCACCACTCCTGGCACAAATACATATATTTGAGAGAGAGAGAATGAGAGAGGCAGAGAGAATGGGAATGCCAGGGCCTCTAGCCCCTGCAAATGAATTCCAGACATATGTACTACCTTATGCATCTGACTTTACGTGGGTACTGGGGAATTGAATCTTGTTCTTAGGCTTTGTAGGCAAGCGCCTTAAATGCTGAGCCATCTCTCCAGCCCTCAAATTCTTCACTATAAAGTGAAGATGCTGGAGGGCATTGAGAGGCCTTTGGTCAGCTGCTCAGGAGAAGGGGTCAGGGTCAGAACATCCTTTGGGTACAGGGGGGAGGGGCTACTGCTAGGGCTACAGTAGGCATCTGTTAGCTATTTGGTCATTTCCTGCCAGGGTCCCCAGCCCAAACCACCACCATCCAGGGTCTCAAGGGAAGCAGGAGGCTGGAACCCTTCCCTCCTGCATAGCAAGGGCTGGTTATCTGAACTGTTCCTGGCTGACTAATCTCACAGGCCTGGGGATTCTGTGCGAACCTCAAGGCTCGTTATCGGGTGGCGGGTGGCTGAGGCAGGACGGCCCGTCCTGATGGACAGCCTGGGAGATGGGCCGATAGCTGGCCACTCTCCCCTCCCCGTGACTGGCCAGCATGTGTGGGTGGGAAAAAAAAATCATTTCAGCTATTTTGTGTTATCATGGGGCCTGGTGTGGCAAGCGATAGGCCTATTTGTCTGAGATTAGTGGGTAGGGAGGGGCTCTAGCAGATGATAGGGGTCAGCCTGGGGTCAACTCTAGAGACCAGACCAGCAGCTAGATGGAGAGCTACCTCTTTTGAATGTCCCCAGCTGTGACCCCGGGCCTGATACCTGACCCCCAGCTCTGCTACCGAGCAGTCTGAGTTTGGGAGTGAGGCCCTTGGAGGCTGTGTTCCTGCCACCAAGTGCATCCTTCTCAGATACTCACCGGGCATGCACCCACAGGTGCCAGGAAGACACAGAAACAGTCCTGCCCTCTTAGGGTGTGTTAGATGGGGCACAGGAAACAGCAGAGGGTCTTGGTCTCCAGCCCAGCTGTGGGAGATGCTCACATAGTCTGAGACTGAAAAGCCACTTTCCCCGTGTCTGAAGTGACAGATAATTCTAGGTGATGTCAGGGCCAACTCTGAAGCAAATGCCTGAGTAAGGGGTGAGCCACACAGGGCACCTAGGAACAGTGAGCCAGGTGGAGGGCTCAGCGTGTGCCCAGCTGGGTTTGAATGCAGAGGCATGGAAGGAGGGGATTCAAAGCCAAGGGACCCCATCATGGGGGACCTGTGGTAACAGGCAAGTAGTTGCCATGGAAGCAGAATTTGGAGGTCTCACCCATGGGCCTGCTATCCCTGGACTAGGAGGTACCACCACCAGCACCAGTACCCACCTCAGCCCTGGCTACATGAATGCAGTCTCTTTGGCTGACTCTGAGTCTGATCCCACCCTAGACAGTGACTTCCAGGCCTTGGGACCCAGAAACTATGTGAGGAAGGATCTCCTCACTAGCAAGACTCCACTGGCACTTGCCCTCATGCCCTCCCTTTCATTTATTACATGTCCAGTACATGCCAGCTTCTTATAGATCCTGGGGACTCAGCCTGAGCAGAACAGACTGGAACCACAGGTAGAGTTGAGGGTGGTCACCAAGGGAAAAAAACACTGCTGAGAAGTGAGGACAGAGTCATTGACCAGACCTGACACTTAGTGAATGCCCCCCAGGGCACAGCTGGTACATCGGTAGCAATGAGGGACTGAGGGTGCCAGGCAGGTCTTCCCCGTGGGAAGATCCCACCAGCTACCATGTAGATGATGATCAGAAAGACACAGAAGCCCAGAAAAGGCTGCAATGGATAGAAGAACTCAGTGACCAGGCAGCCCAACAGGAGATGATGTCTTACCCCATTACAGATGTGGAAACTGAGGCAGGCAAGTGAGGTGGGCTGCCCCTACCTGCAGCTCTGGACAGGACCAAGCAATCACAAGTCCACAGGCCTTCCTCCTGGGAATTTCGACTCTACCTCATAGGCCCAGTCCAGGGACTCCCAGTGGACACTGTGGACAGAAGGTGATCCTGTGGCTAGGACACCCAGTGGGGAGGGCAGCTGGAGCCCTAAGACCTGAGCTTGGTCGCCTGCCACATGTGGCCCACTGACCTCACCCCCTACTGGGAGCCACTGTCTGAAGCCAGAGCAGGCTATCTCAGTGGCTGCCACGCTAATCAAGCCACTTCCTCCTCCGCCCTCCCTCCCACCCAACTTCCTGCCCAGCCAGCAACCCCCATGACCAGCCCAGGATCAACCAGGCAGATCCCAGTTTTGCCTGGGGAGCCTCAGCCACTCACTGCCTTCTAGAAGTTTCCCTTGTACACCTGGCTCTGTGGCCTGAGTAGCCTTACCCCTGGGAGGACCCAGAGACAATGGGCTGGCACTTAGCAGATGGTGCATGTTTGTGGGTAGCTGCATGGGAGGTGGTTAGGTAATAGCCACTGTCCTCGGTCACTGCTGCTGTTCCAAGCCTCAGTGTTGTTACTGTTGTTAGCCACTGGCTAGCCAACCAGCATCCTCTGGCTAGCAGCGTCCCTAGCACTGTGACCATCACTAGCATCCTTCTCAGATACTCACCGGGCATGCACCCACAGGTGCCAGGAAGACACAGAAACAGTCCTGCCCTCTTAGGGTGTGTTAGATCAGGCACAGGAAACAGCAGAAGGTCTTGGTCTCCAGCCCAGCTGTGACCCAACAGGTCACTGTTGCTAGCATAATCACCATGAGCAGAAGAGCCAACCTAGCTGCCAACTGCCCTTTCTCTCACCACAGGCTTGGCAGCATCATGCCTCATGCTCGCTGGAGCCACATCTGCTCTACCAGCTGTTTTCAACCTGGCCACAGCTGCCTTGCACAAATAAGACAGGAGCTCGGAAAGAGGAGGCGGGGCTTGGGTCTCTGTCCTCCCTTCTGTCATTCTTATTGGAGCTGTGATGACCCTATTCAGAAAGCTGTAGGGACAGGACCAGCCAGGGTGACGGGCAGTCAAGGCAGCTGGAGGTGTGTGTGTGTGAGCACTTTTCTTTCCCTACATCTGGGGACTGGCCTGGGGCCCAAGGCACAGTACAATGAATGGTCCAGTGGTATTATTGTCTCCTCCCCACAGATGTGCAGCAGTGGTCCCTTCCCGTCTCACCTGGAGACATGGCCCCTGCATCCAATATGTCTGGTCTAGTCTGACTTCCTTGACCATCTTCTGCCCCAGGAGAGAAACCGAGGCTGCTGAGTCGTGGGCAGCCCTGTGGAGTGAGCTCTTGGTTCTGTGGCTGACCAGAGACTTAGTGCATTGCCAAGACTTGCTTCGACTCAGGACAGGAGCCAGGCTGGAGACCCTTGTCCACTCCCTGCCAGCCCCATGACATATCACTGTGTTCTGAGAGGTGCCCCCTCCCCGTGGCCACGATGGCTTCTTATTTATTTATTTATTACCCCTCTATCTCCCTGCGTAACTTTTGATTTCCTTGCCGCATTTTTCCATTACAGCGGCGGTGGACGCTGCCGATAAGATCGGTCCCCAGAGATGGGACAAAGGGGCCGCCGTCGGCTCGAGGGCTGGTCATATCCTGCACGAAAGGGCCCAGCACGGCCTGAGATGAGGCGAGATGCTATCGTGCCTTATTGTGTCTCATGGGGGCCCTGCCCCCACTAGGCCATCCGGGTCCCCTGGAGTCACCGTGGGGCCTTGGGCTTGTCCCTCAACTGAGCCTCAGTGCCCCGCCCCATCCATCTAACTGAGGCTCTAGGGTACAGTAGAGCCCACAAGCCCAACCTGACTCCGCTGAACTGCCAGACTTGCTGAGCCTTGGGGATTTGTCCAGAAAGATCCTAAGTCATAGTAGTAAAGCCAGTGGGCCTTTAAACTCTTAGGAAATTGCTAGAAGATGACAATAGGAATCATTTTGAAAGATACAAACTCCCTAGGGATGCCTGGTAAACTCCATACCTGGTGGACTGAACTGTGTCCATCCTGCTTTACTTGGGAGTCTCTCCTCCACTGCCACCTCGTGCCTCTACCCTCGGCAGGTTGTGCCCAAATTCTCCCCACCCTACAGGGTTTTCCTTGAAGGTTCAGGCCATGCTGGGTTATGGGGACAGGTGCAATGGCCTTGGCAAGTGCAGGAACAGAGAGGACTGCGTGCCCAGAAGGAAGGTGGGGTGAAGTACTGTACTCCTGGGACAAGTGCCCTCGGGGAGTAGGCCACAGGCTCCCCTGGACAGCCAGACAGGGTGCCTGATTTTGGCAGCAATGGTGAGCACCGAGGGTGCCTGAGCAGAGGAGAGAGCTAGCTGGCTCTGAGATTGGCCTCTTGCCTCTCCTCCACCTCCTTGCCCTGTATCGTGTCATCCTTCTTCCCTTTCCCCAGCAGGGAACTTGGGGAAGGACAGATCTTGGTCAGGAGTGGAGGTTCAAACTCCCAATCTCCCACTGTGACCCTTGGCCTTCAACTCTGTGATGGAGGTGACCTCAAAGGCAGAGGTCCCCTGCTTTGTGACCCACAAATGGCTTTTCTGAGAGGAGATGACTCAGGAGTCTCTGAAACTGCCTTGTCTCCCTGCTCTCATGGTGTCTGATCTGCCCTAGGGCCAAAGCCTAGCACCCAGACAGAGCTTTTCGGGGCCTCAACCTCCCCGCTCACATATACCTTCTTCCTGGAGGGGCCACTTAACCTATGCACAGGGTCAATAGGCCCCTGAGATGCTCCAGAGATGCCACCTGGGAGAGGGGCTTCAATAGTCCCCAAAGACCCAATGTGCCCCAGGTGGTAGCTGTGTCCTTATATGCTGGCCTCCTCCCCAGCACCTGCCTCAGTACTCCTGCTTACAGGTGCAGCAGTCAGCTGTCACTCTGAGCAGGCCAGAGGCAGAAGAGTCCTCCTTCATCCTTGGCACCACCAGCACCTACCCAGACCCTTGCTTGCCCTCACACCCACACTCTTGCCCACTTAGAGCAGAAACACTGGCCGGAGATGATAAAGAAATGGAGGCCCAGGGGTCAGGCGAGGGCAGACAAGCCAAGCAGGCAGGCAGAGAAATAGAAAACAGCTCCCAAACACCTTGCAGGCCAAGACAGTGCTGAGAGAACAGGGACCCCACACCCTGACATCCCCAAGCTGATGAGGCTCCTTCTGCCCACTTCCTGAGTGGTGGGAGGAGGGGGCAGGGTAGGGATCTAGTGTTGAACTTTTAGAGAAGCTTTTGAAGCTATGTGTCTGACCTTCAAGGCATCCTGGAAGTCATGACTCAGCTCCTTGGGGCTGTGGGATGGGTGGGAAAGGGCCCCTTGCCTGTGTCTGGTACACATGCCCCTAAGGGATTCATGGAGCGACTCAGGGCCTACTGCCACCCTGGGACTCCTCCTATTGGTTCAACTGCCTTGACTGTCCCCAGTAGGGACAAAGGTGATGTCCAACCTCAAGGAGTCCATCTCGGGGTTCATATGGGCTGATTAGAGCTTAAGGCCTGGCTCTAAGCTGCCACGGGGGTAATGTTTTTCTGCTTGGCATTAGACTCTGGGCAGCAGGGATCTCTTATAGTGACCGTGTCTTTGTTCTAACAAGCAGAAGCCAATTATAGCCACCCAGCCCCCACCACCCACCTGGGCCCTGTCCTTGCAACTGTCACCCCATCACAACCCCACAGATATATCCCTTCTGTGATGGCTGGCCCCTCCCCAGGACAAGCTCAGGGACCACATGTGATGAGGGCCCCCTGTAGGTTGGGGGGGGGAGAGGAGAGGGAGCCCCACCCTACAGAGCCTGCTCTTCCTAGGTGGACCCAGGGCTGCCATTAGCGGGCCAGGGTTCAGCCCATAAAAGCCGGCTGTCGCTCTGTGTCAAAAAATCAATACTCACTAGTGGCGTCCCAGGAATCAGGGAGGGGCTGTGGGCCAGCTGGCAGGGCAGGGCTGCAGCACTTCAGGCCAGTCCCCTGCCCCTTCACCTACTAGCAGTGAGGCTCCAGGTGACCCAGACCCTAACCCAAACCAGCCCCCCCACCTCACTCCTTGTTTGAAGTTGGCTCTGCCCTTCCCAGAGCCACCAGAGTGGTAGCTGGTCCCAAGGAGGAGACTAGATGGGCAGGCATCTCCCCAGAGTAGAGAGGCAGAGAGGTTATTGGGCTTTGGCACCCATCCACACCCCATCTGGGACCAGCTGCCTCTTCTCCCAGGCATGCTACTCTCCCACCCTCGGGACACAGCTCAGTGTGCCTGGGCTGTTCTCAGGGGCTGGAAGTCTAGGAAGCTAGACACCTGCTCCTTGGCACCCTCAAGACATATACCACTAGGAGCAAAGAAGAGGGAAGGAAGAGACTCGGGCATACAGAAACCAGGAGCATCGTGCCAGGCTTCCTGGGAACCTGAGCTGCACTTCGAGAACCCACCCCAATCTGGCCTGTGGGTGGGCACCCATGCCAGTCATCTGTGGGTCCTAGTGCTGTCCTCTGCTGCCCCACAGGCCCTTCTGCCATCAGCTCCTAGGAACAGCACCCCGTCTTCAACCAATGCCCAGGAGCAGTGCCAGTCCAATGGTGGGCAAGCATTGGGCTGTAGTCTATGGCCATTGGAAACAATCTCAGCAGGAAGTCCCCTGTAGCAGCTACCTTGAGTGTAGGACACTAAGGAAGGCTTGACATACTGGATGACCTCTGGCCTGCCATGGAGAACAAGCACTTGCCCAGGAGGGTACAAGCTCTGCAAGGGCCCTGGGGCTCACAGGGAAAGCCAGTGAGGTCACACTGGGAAGTGAGCAGCAGGCCTTACTCCCAGGGTTGGGGTTTGCTCACAGCACACCTTCAATGCAGGGCTCTTGGTAATAAGAAGCAGGAACCCCTGGCTGGGGCTTGGGCAAAGATGATGGGCAGGCATTGTCAGGGAGCAGCTTCCTGAACTTACATAAGTGGTGCCCTCCAGTCTCCCCATTCCAGCCAGAAATCCCAAATTGTGTGTAAAAGTGATGCTATCCAGCAAGCCCCTCCCCTTCTCCAGTCTGCTGTGTGACCTTGGTGCGGGGGAGTCACTTTTCCTCTCTGGGCTTTGGTTTTCACGTTTGATGTTTGCCCATGAGGTGGTGGGAAGCAGATATTCTCAGGGCCACATGGTTTGCCTGCCCTGCTCTATGCGTACACCCACAGAGTCTTCTAGAAACCTGCCAGCCTGGAGCTTTCCTCCCTTCCCCCATGCCGTCTTTTTCTTTCCTTTCTGTGTCTTTTATCAAAAGCAAACAGTATGATCCCTGAGATAGGGCCGCTCCCCAGCTGGCCCTTGGGAGCCATAGGGCGGGCTGGCTGGAAAGATGGATTGATTAGATAAGTGGGTACTAGTGGAGAGTGGGTGGGCACCCACACGCCAACTGCAGATCCCATGGGGTACAGTGGGGGCTTGGATGGCTGGGCTTGGTGCTCAAGCAGCCCTGGAAATTGGCACACAGAGCCTGACCCCTTTAGGAGAGTCTTAACAAATAGGTAAAGGTGCCTGTTTGTGAAGAAGCCGCACACAAACACAAACACACACACACCGACAACCCTGCACACCACAGTCTCCCTGAAGAGATCTTTAAAACCATCACTGGGGCCATTGTTCAGGTGGGGAAACTGAGGCCTGGGGAGGTTGGAGTATCTGGGCAGCATGGGCTCAGGCACCAGAGAGTCTGGATGGGAGTTGCCATACATGTTAGGGAAGTCAGAGGAGTTTCCGGGATTTCAAGGCAGAGCTGGAGCTCAGAGGCCCAAAGCCAGGTTTGAGGGGCCCCAAGTCAAGAAATGCCACCAGTTAAAACCTTTGAGCCACCTGTGTGCCAGGAGAGATGACAGTCTGAACACAGAGATGAACATCCCCAACCCAACCAGCCTCACAAAGATAGCACAGCAGCATCCCTTCTACAGCCAGGTAAACTGAGGCTCCAGCAGAGTATGTACATAACCACGTGGACAGTGCCTGGGCATTCTACCATTCAGAACATCCCGGCTCATACCAGATCTGTTGACCACCATCAGCTCCATCCCAGTCCCTGAGTCCTGAAGGCTCCAGCAAGGGTGACATTTCAACAGATAAATATGCAAAAGGTGAAATTCTTATTCCTCATAGATGCTTCTGGGGGCAAAATTAAAAATTAAATCCCAGCATGTGTTTGTTCTAGAAACAATGCGTGTGGGATTGTTTACTTGAATAAATTAGTCCTTGGCCCAGTGCCGGTCCTATAGTGAGTGACAGCCTCATCCCTGTCGGGGGTCCACCCATGGAAAGACAGAAACCAGCCACTCCCACCTCAGCCCGCAAAAGGGTGCTGAGGTCCCAGCTGTTGCTGCTGGGACTCTGATTCGAACCCCACCCACCAACTGTGCACCCTCAGGCTGGTTGCTAACCCTCTCTGAACTTCATTCTTTCCAGGTCTGTTGGGAGGAAGCCCACAACTTGTGTCTAGTGCTAATGATCCCAGAGTCCATGTTAGGATTGTGAGTTCTTGAGAACAGGGAGAACTGTTCCCAATCTCCAGCTAAGAGAACAGGTTGGTGGTCAGGGCCTGGCCAAGGCTGGAAGCCAGCAGCATGTGGCTTCCATGTGGAGCGCTTGTTCCTGGAACTCCTTCCTGATCCCTGCCTCAGGTGCCTCTCTGGTCTTTGTGACAGTGAGCGTGAGCCACCAACCCAGAAATAAGACATGTTTCCACCACCAGCCTGGGTTTCCAATCACCTAGGACTGACCATCTCCATAGCCAACACTGTCCAGCTTTTCTAGAACACTGTCTTCCTGTCTACCCCACCCCAGCTCCCCCAGTACAGCATCCTGTCATCAAGCCCTGAGCTTTCCTTCGCTCTCAGCCTTCAGCGGGTTCTTTGGAGAAGTAGGAAGCTTCGCCCAACCCCACTTTTCCTGTGCAATTTTACTTCCCATTAGGAGTGGGTCTTTGCTGGGCATTAACTGTTTTGGCCACCGAGAGTTGGGGCAGGAACCAGGGGCAGGAAGTAGATTATCTGAGCAAGTGGGTGTTGAACATCACCAGGACCACTGTGGACAGTTACACAGGGTTGTGCCCTGTATTAAAGAGCTGGGGAGAACTGAAAATGATATCAGCTGCCTTCCCCTTAGCAGTCCTAGCAATGTGTAGCTCCGCCCCTGTTTTCAAGAGATGGCCTCAGAGTGGCCACCTTGGACTCTGGACTAGGAACACGCATTGTCATGGTGGCCATTGTATGGTTCCCACCTCTCAGGCCTCCACCAGCCCCCAATCCCTGAGTGGTGGGTGCTGCCTGCCCCATGGGGGAGTGGGCTCTGCCTTTATCAGTAGCCAGCCGTCTCTGGTGGTGCGTGATACCCAGAGAATTGGGGCGGCCACTGTGGGAAATGCCAGCCACACTCTTATCTGAAAGGCTAGGCCAGGACCATGAGCTCCGATTAGGGTGCGGGGCCGTTTGCCAGTCGGGGAAGCGCGGGCTCAGAGCTGCCAAAGAGGGACTTGGGTCCCACAGGTAAGAGCAAGAGTGGGTGTGGCTGTGAGACTATCCACACCCCACCCTTGGGGCAACTTGGGTCAGCTGTCCCAGGCTATGGATACAGCCCTGATGAAAGTGTCCCTGTAACGGGAGGAGCTCCTGATGGGGCCATGCCTGCTATGCCACATTCTCTGAGGAATGTTCTAGACCCTGAGTTAAAGGCATGTATGGAAAAGTGTGGCCACTTAGCTGCCTTTCAAGGAGTCCACATGTACCCTGGGGATATTTTCAGGATGGGACTCCTCCTTCTCCTTCCTGAGCTCCAGGTGAGACACTGGAGGGCGAGGGAGGTGGTGAGCGCTTGACTCCCTGTTTAACCCTCTCCTCTCATTCTTACGCTAAGGGTTGTCAGGGAGGGACTAGAGACACATTCCCCCGTGATGGGCAAAGTTGGCAGGTGACAGGTGGAGGGGTCTTGGAGTTAGTACTAGTTTTAGATCCTAGCACCTGCTGCCAGCTTTGGGTCTCTCAGAGCCCCAGTTTCCTCATCTGTACTGGAGATGAACCTCATGGAGTCCTTAGGGCTGCAGTACTGGCCAGATTTTGTCCCAGTCCCTATTAATGGGACTGTTTGTCCACCTCATGTCAGCTCTGTGTCATGTCCTATGGGACAAGGGAGGGGCAGCTGGTGGGACAGCCCCGGGCTGAGTCCATCTTCTGGGTGGGCTGCCCAGTGAGTATGGGGGCGGGGTTTAGATCCCTACCTTCCTTCTGGCCTCTCAGCCCCTCTCCCCCTTCTGGGTCTGATAAAGGGGGTGGAGCCTCTGCGGCTTCCAGTTCTGGTTCTCTGCCATCTTATCAGCCCCTGGGAAGACAAAGGCCCAGTTACAGCTCTCCACGGGGCCTCCTGGCGTATTTACACCTTATCTCCACCATTAGTTGGCCAGTTATCTGATGATCGGCCCATTAAGGCCACAGCCTGCCCGATGGGGCTCCAGGAAGTGGGGCCGCCACAGCTCTCTAGCCTGGGTACCAGGCCAGAACACGTGAGGCCACCGTGGGCGGGCAGTCCAGGCTGCAGGCGGGGCAGGAGGTGTGTGCCCTAGGAGGGGCCACCCTTTAAAGGTGTGGCCATCCTATCTCCTGCAGTCCTCCGAGGAGACCTGAGGATCCGGCAGGGCAAGTGACTGGGCAGGTGGATGTATGTGTCCAGAAGGCAGTTAGCACAACCCAGGACTTGAAAGAACACACACCTCCTGGCCAGGCCTGGAGGTCAGAAGCCCCACCTAGCTGTCTGCAGACCAGCTGAACTTCTGCAGCCCTCTTCCCAGGGGGCTTCTCTTATTGCCTTTCTTGAGGACACCATTATTGATTTAGGGATACCTGCTAATTCAGGATAATCTTGTGTCAAGTCCTTTAACATAGTCACATCATCAGCCTTTTTCTCACGTTCAGGGACACTTAAAGGTTGTGGGTGGACATCTTGTGAGGGGTCACCATGCAGCCATGCAGTGCACAAGGGTCCCACAGAGGGCACACGGCACACAGGCTCTGGAGATCCTGATTAGTCCTGAGGCATGGCTTGCCTGTCCATACCAAGCCTCAGGCACCTCACCATGATGTTTCTGCAGCTCACTATGTCCCCCAAAGGCCTAGTCCCAGAAGCTAGGCACCCCACACTGTTGCTATAACTCGGAGCCCTTGGCCAGCTGTTTCTGGGGGTGGGGGGAGGGAATCAGGCTGGGAGTCACCACATGGCTGCCTCACCCCTACTCTGTTTCCTTTCAGAGGAGCTGGAGCTGGCAATACAGGATGGGCAGAGGTGTGTGCGGGCCCAGCTGAGCCTCACCAAGGGCCTGTCCTGGGGCCCATTCAATGGGAGCATCCAGACCAGAACCTTGTCCCCTGGACAAGCAGAACCGGTAAGAAGCCCAACCCTGACTGACCCACCAAGATCACTTGTTGCAAACCAGAGGCCTGAAATCGAGGGAGAGGAGCTGCCTGAGAGGTCTGCGTGGGGGGGAGTGAGGTGGAGCCTTGGGGGACCCCAGGGAGGCTTTCTGGAGGTTAGGGAGTAGAATCCAGCAGAGAAGAAAAAGGAGCTCAAGGGAAAGAAATGAGTACCAAGGAACTGGGCCTCTTGTTGCATTGCTGGGAGGGAGGAGAAGCCAGGTGTTGGGGGCTGCAGCAGATGAAGGTGCCTGTTTCTGACACAGGGGTGGGTGCCAGGATGGGCATGGCCTCCCTGTGATGGCATCTCATCATCATGGCATCTCCACATGGGTAGAGCCTCCCCAAAGAAGCCTTCTTCCTGCCACACAGCCCCATTCTTGGATTTACTTTTGAGGCAGCTTCTTTCTGTGGCAGGTCAGTCTGGCTTCCTCCTGTGGACCTGCACAGGTTCCTTTCCAAATCATTTCGGTTGCAAAGGACAGTAGGACCCAGAGATCTAGTGAAGCACATGGGCAGCTGTGTGAAGAGCAGGTGAGGCAGGAATTGGAGAAGCGTCTGCTAAAGTGTCCAGAGATACCTCCCAACCTGACCACAAAGGCCCCGGGAGGCTGAATGACACCCAGGCTGGTCCTTGAAAGTATAGGAAGAAGCACCCCAGTGTGCAGAAACACCATGGCATGGGCCCTCTATTGCCTCATGTCGCTGGCATTCAGATGTGACTTGATCCAGTATAGACACAGTCTGACCAGCGCTATGTTCTGCTGATTTTCTCGGCCCTCAGATCTCAAGGCTACCTTCTTAATATCCTTTGCAGGTGAGGACAGGACTAGAGGCTGAGCTTGCCCGGTGTCTGGAGGACACGACGCTGCTCTGCCCAGCTCTGAGCTGGTAGTGCATGTGCATGCATGTGTACACACACTCATGCACTCTCATGCACACCCGTCTCTGCCTCAGAAACAGGCCCAGAACACAGCTTAACAGGGTGTTCACAAGCAATAGAAAGCAGCAGGCAGGCTTCCGGCATGGACCCTGAGCCCCCGCACTCACAGCCCCTACTCCACCTAGAATCTGCTGGACAAGCCTCACACACGGTTCAGATTTGCAGCCCACTGGGGCCCCTGGGCTGACCACATGGACTTGAAGCTGTTGGAACAACTATTTGTCCCAGACCATCCAGTGAGACAGCAGAAGCTGGCCCTGGACCAAGCATGTCGACCTGGGGTGGTCTGCCTGTAGGCTTCTTTCCCACTGTGTGTCCCAGGTAGACACCTGCCCATTCAGAGCCTCCATTGTCTTGGTCTTTAAAATAATAGACAGGGCACATGGAACCCAGAAGCTTCTTTTTGGCCTGAGGCGACAGACCCACCATCAGCTGCTGATGAGAGGGAGGCCAGGATGTATACACTGTGTGAGGTAGGAGTGGGCACCCCTTCCAGCTGTGCAGATTAAAGGAGATAGGTCTCAAGTGGCACGTGACCCCTGGCATGTTCAGTGTGTGCTATGGCTAACTTCTCTGAGAAGGAAGCCTGGCCCAAGACAACCTAGGCAGGGATGTAACAATGATAGCATCTACCCAGCATAGCCAAGTAGGGTTCTCTGGGAAGGGTCTGTGTTCAGAGCGGCTTTGCAGGGAGAGCATGTCACTGGGGACATCCGGCAGTAGGTGATGGTGCTGAATGATCAATCAGTCGATCGGTCGTTAAGAGGGTCAGCAGGCAAGCGGGAGATCAGCGGTGCTGTCTGAGAACAGTCAGTAAAATCCATCCGTAGCAATAGGAGCAAAGGCAGAGGAGGCAGAGAACTGGATGGGGTCCTGGGATGGGCTGTGTCAGCACAAGCCACACAGACAAGTGTGTCCCAAACACACTCCACACGTCCTTCTCAACCCTAGTGGTGGGTGCCACTGTCCCATTTTACAGATGGCAAAACCGAGGCTCTGAGAGCTCACTGCCATCAAAATGCCACCCCTCCCCCACAGGAGTCTCTTCAGCCCTCCCCCCACCAAGTGGCAGGAGGGTAGGATCCCACCCCAGGTGTAAGATACCAGCCCGGAAAGCTCAGTCAGAGGGCCTCAGAGGCTCTTGCAGAGGAGGGAGGAAGCGTCTCCCCTTCTCTCTCCTCTATCTCCCCAGAATTAAATCCTTGATTAACCCTTATCTCCTCCACGAGGCGCTATCTCCGCCTTGGCGCCAAGCGTCCAGACACATGGTACAGATGATTGATTTCTAAAAGATATGTGCGCCTTTGCGATACTTCGTTTATTGTCTAAATATTTTTGCTAACATTCAGCGGCCCTTTATCGAGCTGGGATGATGGGTCCCAGTTCTCACCCCACGCTGCCTGAGGAAGACATCACCTCCTGCTCCGTGGCTCTATCAGCCGCCAGGCGGTTCCTCTTCTCCACTCGGGAGAGGGAGGAAGGAGTGGATGCGGATATGGGGTCCCTTCCCCCGGCCTCCTTCAGACTGGGAGCTGCTCTTAGTCAGGGCCAGTTGGGAATGGGGGGGCTCCCCCAACACTCCCTTATACACTAGATACTCCAGATGAGTGCCAGGAAGGAAACTGAGTCACACGGTCCTGAATGGAGCATCTGATACTGACTTGCTGGGGTTTCTGTCACCACACAATAAAGCTGGGAAACTCCTTAGGGTCCCAGCTCACAGACTTCAGAAAAAGTGCTCAAATGAATGATAGATGGGGGGATGGATGAATGGGACCAATGGACGAATGGTATATGGATGAGTGAATGAATGAGTGGGTGAGCAGATAGATGGGTAAGTGCATGGGTGAATGTATGGTAGAAAAATGGAAATATATATGTATGTGTGTATATGTGAATATATACATATATATGTATTTATGTAAGTCTGTGTGCGTGTGTATGTGTAGATGGGTGCAGGGGTAGGTGGGTGGATAAATGAAGGAGCAGATGCATGTATGCGTAGATGCGTACCTGGGTGGATGGACAGACAGATGAGCACCTGAGTCTACCCCTTTTCCTTGGCCTGAGCCACGCTGGCTTTGCCCATCTGCCTGTCCAGCACCCCCGACACCTCCCTTACTGTGGCCAAGGAGCTCACCACAGCATCAGTGGAGGGTCCATCAGAAAAAGTTGTTAGAGAGACTGAAGTGGGAACATCTGGGACTAACTTCCACATGGATTTGGGAGTGTTCACTTAGAGTGGAGTGGCATTTAGGTCAGTCCAGTGGCCCAAGGCCCCCTCGCCTGGGATTGGTGTTGGGACCTCTGGAGACACCATAGGGTCTAACCTGCTGTCTCCAGTCATCCAGGAAGCCTAAAGCCTGGCATGCCACAGCAGAGCCCAAACTTACCACAGACCCAGGTCTAGCCAGTAGCCTCTCAGCTGGGCTGGGGCAGCTGATCTGCCCCCACCCCCAGCCCAGCTTTTACTAGTGTCTTGTGTAATAGACAAAGAATTCAGAAGGGAAAGGGTACCCAGGGATGATGGCCTCCCCTCACATGCCAGTGACTTCAGGGAAACTCAGCCCAGCTGTATCCATAGCTACTTTAGCTAGAGAGGAATGGCTCTGGGTTTGTGTCCTGCTTTACTCACCTGAAGCATATGGGGGGGGGGGGACTGAAGTTAGGTCTCGCTGTAGCCCAGGCTGACCTGGAATTCCCTATGTAGTCTCAGGCTGGCCTTGAATTCACAACGATCCTCCTACCTCTGCCTCCCGAGTGCTGGGATTAAAGACGTGTGCCACTACGCCCAGCCACCTGAAGCATTTCTGAGCATTCACACCCCCGACTGGAAAGTGGGAACTGCTCAACACACCCTGGTAGTGGAAGGTCCTCCCCACAGAGATCTTCTGAATGCCATGACCTGTTGTCTCAGTTCCACCCCCTCAGTATTGACCTTGGAGGTCAGGGCTGGTATTGTGGTGTCTCTGAGGCACTCTGTCCAAGGCCTCTGGTGGCCCCCAGGTTTTTGACCATTGCTCCGCTGCTGTCCTCATGTGGCTCCTGGATCCTCCCACCTCTCCTCTTTTAGGAACAATTGCATAGGACCACCTTATTCCAAGATCCTGAACTTATATCTACAAAGACCTTTTCTCTAAGTAAGGCCATGCTCACAGCTCAGGATGATTTTATACAGCCTACTCCACAGAGCTAGAAGGCTCAGTCCAGGTGGACAGCCCAGAAGGGGATAGTCAGGTGTGGCCTTTGCTGGAGCACCAGGCAGAGGTGGAGACAGACCACTTGTTCAGGCCTGCTGTTGACTTGTAGGGTTCTAGGCATCCTTCCTCTCCATGCCTCGTGTTCCTTACCTGCAATGGGAGAAGCTTAAAAAAAAAGTACTCCAGGCTCCAACCTCTCTACCGCCCCTTCTTGCCAGAGCAGCTATGCTCACAGGCCACCTGCAGCTGGCTCCCTCCTCAATCCCCAGAACCACCCAAGATAAGTGGTTTGAGGCCAGGAGGTGGGCAGCAGAGGCCCAGTCTGCACAAAGGGATGGAGGGCAAGAGATGGATGGATGGATGGAGTGAATGCAAAGATTGCTGGCATGTGGCAGAGCCTCTAAGTCCCACATGCATGGCCATTCCAGTTGGCCTCAGCCCTGCACCTTTAAAGTGGGCTTTTGGGAGAGAAAAGGGGACCTAAGGCTACCATCACTGGAGAAGGTGAAGGGGCCAGTGACTTCTCAGCACTGGCAGAAGGACAGGAGAGGAGAGGGATCTTGTTGAAGCCACCTGTGGTCACCAGCCTCAACCCTGGTCCTCTAGCCCATGTGGCCCAGGCCATCCACCAGAATGGGCCTACTTCCCCTGAAAGTAGCTTGGTGAGTTGCACAGCAAGTTAAGGAACAGCCTCGGATAGTTGTCACAGCGGATGGTACATAGATAGGGTTTCTGATGGTTATCGACCCACAGAGTCGAGACACTGACCTCTTTGTTGGGGGAACAGGAACAGTCTGAGATTCATGGGAGGATTTAAAGTGGCCAGCATCATCCTGGGCTGGGGGTAGACCAGTCAGAGAGCCAAAGGAAGAGCACACAGTGACTCTGAGGGGCACAAGTGGGATGGGTGCCAGGGCCCTTCCCTCCCTCTGGACATGCCTATCCAGGCTGAGCGGTGCACAGGCCAGGCACCAAGCACAGGGAGGGCAGAAGGGCTAGGCTGTGGAGTTAAAAATAGGCCCTACCCATCTGTTAGGGGTGTGGCTCAGTTGGTAGAGTGCTTGCCTAACATTAACAAAGTCTGGGTTTGACGCCAACACCACACAGGTGGTGCATACCTATAATCCCAGCTTTTGGGAAGTCGGGGCAGGAAAAGCACAAGTTCAGAGTCATTCATCTACATAGCGAGTTTATTGAGGCCAGTTTAGGCTACACAAGATATGGCTTTAAAAAAAAAGGCCCCACCCAGGTCTGTCCCTTGTCATCCACGGGTAGGACAGGACCCCATGGGGCATTGGCTGGTGCCTGCAACACCAAAGAGGGGGCTTCTAGTCCAAGTATTCTCAGGAAAGAAATAGATTAAAAAAAAAAACAACAACAAGCCCCCACATAGGGTGCCCGCCCTCCCCAGAATATGACTAGCACCCTGTCAGGGTAGGATGGCCTAAATGACTTGAGAATTCTGCCTCCTGGCCTAGACAAGGAACTGGATAGTGCTGGCAGGACAGGTGGGGCAGGGAACCTTGGGTCCCAAAGGACAAACAGGAGTGGGGGGGCAGACCTTGTGCCACCCCTTCCAGCCTCTCCTCACTGTGAGGTAACAGGCCCCCTTGAAATGGGGAAGGGTGACAGGACCATATTGGGAGGCCCAGAACATCTTATTGCATCCAGGACCTGCTGACAGGTTTTCCCAAGGGAAGTTAGTGCCACCTGGAAAGCAGCCCCTGGCTCCCTCCTCCCTCTGTCCCCAAAGCCAGCATCATGCACTGCGATGCCATGGGATGGGGGACATGGTGTGGCGCTCCGTTCCTAACACTCGGACCTCTGCAGAAAGAGTGGCTTATGCAGCGTCAGCAAAGTGTGGCGCGTGTTTTTATCATGCTGTGAACATGCTGCTCCAGAGAGCGATAAGCCGTAAACCAACCGCGAGCCTGTCAGTCTCAGTTTGAGGGTTTAGAAATATTGGGACGAATAATTAGATTTCATATCGTTACCGCAGCACCCATCGGAGGATCAGGCAGATTAATTTTCTCACCCTCCTCTGCTCATTAATATTCATTAGAGACTCGGAAGGCTGAGGCAGGGAGGGCCAGGCCCACATCACTAAGAGTCATCTGGGCACAGCTGGGATATGAGAGTCATAGATCCCCAAGATCCCCAACCTGGGTACCATATGCCACCTGCTGCATCACCCCCAGCGTCTGTTCCAACCTTCCCCATTGTGACAATGCAGTCACTTTCATTCCCTGAAGCTCTGGGCATCAGCAAGATACCTGTTAAGAGTGGGGCACCCTCCTGACACACCAGCCAGCCTGCAGCAGACTGTAAGATGCAATGTATTCACCAGTCGACATTGGCAATCCCAAGCCTGGTTCAGGACTAGCTCCAACCTGGGACCAGAGGCCTGCCTGCTTCATTTGCCAGCAAAGCAAAAGCAAAAATGAGGTGGCCTCAGCTAGCGTTTACAGCTCCAAGGGCTTCCTGCACATCCCACGTCCAAGTGTTTTGGGAGCAAAGGGCCACAGAGGGAGGGAAGTGACCTGCCCAGGGCTTCCCCAAAAGCTAGTGGCAAGATAAGAATGTGCCCACAGCCAGCAGTGGCATTGTGCCCCCCACCCTGTGCTCACAACTGCTCCCTATATGGTGGGCACCAGCCCATTTGCAGATGGTCAACGGTGAGGCTAGGGGTGTAGGTGGCACCACCAGGTACAGCCAAGTTCCCCTCAGAGCTGGGGCTCTCCCCAACCCACCAGCCAGCTTATCTCCACTCTCTGCTCCATGACCGAGCCACGTGGCAGCAGGCAGGTGACACAGAGGCCACTTGGCTGGGCTGCCCTGACCTTATGGTGCATTGTCACCGGAGTTCCTGGCCAGCAGGCCTTATCTTGCTGGCTCTGTATATGCCACATGGTTGGAGTCTCGGTAGAGGTGGTCCACAGTGGTGACCATGATTGCACCAGACCTCAGTATCTAGTCCCAGAGCACATGAGGCTGCCACAGAGTGGGAGCCAAGCAAAGACTTGGCCAGGGAGGTGCCCAATTCCTAACAAGTGTCCAAGCCATCATCCTGCTTCCTGCCTCTCTTCCTGCCAAGCCTAAATGTCCATCCTTTCTACTTGGTGCCTAGGAGTTGGCCGCCATGAGCATTCTAGGGGTGCTTATACCTCAGGGTGAGCAACAGCCTTTCTAGTTGACAAGAGGTGGCCCTGGGCTTTCAGTTAAAGGTCACAGTGCACAAAGTTCCTGTTTAAAAGGTATTTACTTGAAAGACACAGAAAGTGAATTTGGGCTAATAGAAAATTATGTGTATGTGCTCTGTGCCTTTCAGTTCAGCCCCCAGATTGCTAGCTTCAAGGAGCAACTCAGCCCTGCAGGAGGGAACCAGAGCCCTCAGGTGGGGGCAGCCACTTCACCCTCCAGGTGCAAAGGAGAGTCCCCCCCCCCTGCTTACCACTAGCTCTGCTTTGGCTTGCAGTGTGACTAGGTTCCAACCCAGCTCTCTAGCCCAGGCTGCATTGGGACATGGCCACAGATGCTTCCTGCACTTCCTGCACCCACACAGTAAGCCCAGCATTGCTGGTCCCAGAATCACTGGTGCCTGTACCCTCCAGGCACCAGGGCACAGCAGGTAGGAAGCAAGCAGCTGCTGTGGCTCTGGCGACTGAGCCCAGAGCTTTCTTTCCAAACTCAGACAAAGCTGCCGAGGAAGAGCATAGCACAGCCCACTCAAGCTCTATCCCTCCCCTTCCCATGCCTCAGTTTCTTTGCCTGACAGTGTCAAAAGAACACAACCTCCCTCCCAGGAGACAGTGAGGTTTGGTGGGCATAGAGCTGATGCAACACAACACAGCAGGTCTTGGGCTGAAGGAAGGGGTGGATAGTCACAGGAAGAGGACAGTGCTGCTGGGACACTGGATAAAGATAAAAGGCCCGGGCTGGAAAGATGGCTTAGTGGTTAAGGCATTTGCCTGCAGAGCAGAAGGACCAGAGTGCAATTCCCCAGTACCTATGTAAGCCAGATGCACGAGGTGGTGCATGTCTGGAGTTCATTCGAAGTGGCTGAGGCCCTAACGTGCCCATTCTCTCTCTCTTTCTCTCTCTCTCTCTCTCTCTCTCTCCTCTCTCTCTCTCTCTATGCCTGCCTCTTTGTCTCACTTTCTCTCAAATAAATAAATAAATATAAAAGCCCCACCCTGTGCCAGAAACGTGAGCTGCACCATAGGGGACACCAGGCCCATGGGGACACAGAAGTATCTAGACAGGCGTTGCCACAAATTCATCTGCAGATATCCAGGTGTGGTGTGGACTGTGCTGTGGAGGCAGCAGCAACACAGGAACACAGAGCTGAGTGCAATTCAGGTTCTGCAACTCATTGGCTGTGTGACCTTGGGCGTGCTGCTTGACTTCTCTGGACCTTGGTGTCCAAGAGAGCCTAATTGCCTAACTTGGAGCCGAGCTTCCAAGTTCCAGCCGGGATAGCTGATGCCTGCCTCAGCTCTGTCAGCTGCCAGGCCACTGACCACTTCTGTGGGTACTTCCTGTGAAGGCTAACCTTTTGCTGTCCCTGTTCTCCCTAGGGCCCAGCCTTGACCCTGCTGGTGGATGAGGCCTGCTGGCTGAGGACACTGCCCCAGGCTCTGACCGAAGCTGAAGCCAACTTGGAGATCTACAGGAAGGGTTGGTATCATTCTGTGCATGCTTCCCTCCCTCCCTCCGGAGGCCTTCCAGGTCTGCCTGGACCAGCCCTTAGAGACACCAATCTGTTTGGATGAGGGGAAGCAAGCTGCTTGGGCGTGCACCCATCTGACGTGGGCCTTGGAAGGGCTGTCCTAGGAACTGCAGTCCAAGGCAAATCAGATCCACTTTGAGCTGCAGGCCAGGCTGTGCTATGCTCAGGGCTTCTGGGTCTGGCAGCCACTGGAGGGCAGCAACAAGGCCCTAAAGCTGGGCTGGGTGGCAGCTGCAGGATCTGCTTGCTGGACTGGGACTGCACTTAAATCCAGCTGTGTCCCTCACTAGCTGTGGGAACTTGGGGAAGGTCATGACCTATCAGAACATTTCTCTGTCCAGAGTATGAGCGTGAGGCTGTGGAAGGGGCATGGCCAAATTTATCCACCCTACCTGGCCCCTGCCTTCCAAGAGTGGGGTGGCAAAGGGCTCCTCCCCCACACAGCTTGTCTCACTTGCTAGAATGTTCTGGGAGTGCTGTCCTTAGAACTGAGCAGGCCCCTAGGGGAGACGCAGCACCCTCCCAAGGCCAGCTCTCATTTCAGGAGAGCCAAAGGACATTGGCTAGCCCTAATTCATAGAACCTGGGACAGTGTTTCATCCATGTGCCTCAGTTTCCCCATCCATAGGCCAGAAGGGAAAGGGTGGTCTAAGGACCCAAGGAGGGAGCAGCCACTTTAAGCTACAAAGCAATGTGAGTCGTCTCCCCCCCCCCCATACCAGGCTGGTTATGGCAACTAGTGTTTGCTGTGAGCTTGCACTGCCTGCCCTGCCCCATGTGGCCACAGATCTCTACAGCACAGCTCTTCCAAGTGTGGCCTTCCAGGAGGGACAAGGGTCCTTGAAGTGCCAGTGGTAGCCAGAGTGACCTGCTCTGGGCCTGTGTTTGGGAAATCCTGGAATATGATGAATGCAAAGGCCCTGTGAGCTGTGACAAGATCCCTGTGCCAGGGGGTAGCAGTGGAATAGGCTTGAAGTCGGGAACACCATTACCCTTGCCCAAGGCTCACATGTGGAAGGAAGCAGACTCCCAGCAGCAGGCCAGGGGGTGAGACCTGCCGGCTCAGTTCAGCTGGGTTTTGTTTGCCAAGGCTTCCCCCTACCGGCTATCATAAGAACTGCCACAGCTGGCCAATTTCCAACCAAGGGTAGGAGGGGCTACTCTGTACCCTGCCACTGAAACTGAGGCAGCCCTCCTGGGGGAGGAGGATGGCCACAGGCCTGGGCACCCTGCACAATCTTACCCAAGGGCAAGATACCATAACCACAGAAAACAGCCAGGTAAAACTGCTTTCTGCCAAGGTCTGGTCCCACCCTCCACCCTAGACACTATATGGGGGTCCCCCTGGGCCAAATATGGGGGGTGGGCAAAGGGAAGGAACCCACACAGTAAGCCCAGCATTGCTGGTCCCAGAATCACTGGTGCCTGTACCCTCCAGATGACGCCCTCTGGTGCAGGGTCACCAAGCCGGTGCCCATGGGTGGACTCCTACATGTGCTCCTCCTGGCTGAGCCTGTCACCCCCAACCACCCTGTAAAGGAGCCATCAGAGCCTGAGGGCCCAGCCCCGGTGCACACGGACATCCAACTGCTGCCCCAGCAGGCTGGAATGGCATCCATCCTGGCCACTGCAGTCATAAACAGTGAGTACAGGGCGGGGGGGGGGGCAGGCTGCAGGTGGCACTCAAGTCAGACAAGGCGGGATAGAGCTCAGAGCTGGAGTGTGTTAGTGTACAGAACTCTTCCATACCTAGCAAGAGACTGAGGTACCTAGATGATTCAGGGTCACCTGGGTGCTGGGGGTCAAACATGGCTTGCTAAGGCACAGAGGGGTCAGCCCTAAAGGGAATCTGGATTCCGGGTCCCACAAAAGGGCAGGGTCAGAGAAAAGACAGGGGGGCTGAGATGATGGTGGGAGTGGGGCTTCAGAACAGGGAGAGGAGAGTCCCTAAAGACTGGGTGAAAGAGATCCCAAGTGCAAGTAAAATGGCCTGAGGCTCAAAATGACTGACCGACTCCAAGCCAGTAGGCCTAGGGCTCCCCCCACATAGAATGGACTGTTGCTTCTCCAAAACTCAAAGGGTGGTTATGAGGATGGAATGGGTCCCACAGAATTCATTCAACGTCCACTGGGTCCAATCAGTACCGGCAAGCATGATACCACCAATGTGCTACCACTGGCCAACTCAAGGGGTCAGCCACTTCAGAGATACACAAGGAAGGTCACCAGCTCTGCTGCATGCAGTGCAGGAAATGCAACAGGGTGTGGAGCTGCAGTCATATGGCAGCTGGCAAGGGCACAACCCAGAGGTGGCTCCAGGCCCAGGGTTCTGTTTCTCCTCCTAAGAGCAAGGGCCCCACCTCGGGCTCCTAAGGAACGATAACCAAGGATCCTGCAGAGCTAAGAGGTCTTCTGCCATGGGGCCACCACTGATGGTCACAGCAGGGATGTGAGGTAGAGACAAAACATGTCTAAATTCTCACCCAAAGGCAAACAGATCGGAGCAGGGTCAGACACACACTGGCCAATCCTCACCAGGGGCACGGCCACCAGGCAACCCAAACCCCCAGGAAGTTAAAAGGTCAGTAGTAGTCTATTTGAGGTCAGTTCAGCCATGAAGCCAACCAGGTATACAGAGCCCCATCCCCTACATCTGCCCAGCACTCTGGATCATGCACACGGATACCCAGTGTGACAGTCACTTCCAAACACCCGTGCACATGTGTCTCTCAGGACGCTCATCCCAGCTGTCACACACTCCTCCAGCATCCCAAAGCCAGGGAGTGTCCTCACAGGGGCCTGGGGCTGACCTGGGGGAATAACTTAGAGGTCCCAGTGATCTGGAAGCCGACCAAAAGGGGGGCCAGATTCCCATAGGCCAGTCTGGGAGAAGTGACAGCTGCAAGGAGAGTCAGAACCTCAGTTACCAGGTGTGTGCACCCTAAATCTGTGATGCCACCCCGCCCTCCAGAAGATGTCTTCCCCTGCAAAGACTGCGGCATCTGGTACCGCAGTGAGCGGAACCTACAAGCCCACCTGCTGTATTACTGCGCCAGTCGCCAGCGCGCCGGCTCCCCTGCCACAGCCACAGAGGAGAAGCCCAAGGAGACCTATCCCAATGAGCGCGTCTGTCCCTTCCCCCAGTGCCGCAAGAGCTGTCCCAGCGCTAGCTCCCTAGAGATCCATATGCGCAGTCACAGCGGTGAGTCTACACCTGCTCCCAGACCCCTCTATCCTCAGCATAGCCAAGTGGGAAAGCACATTCTGCCACCATGCAGCTCCCCCCCCACTCTCCATAATCTAGGCACAGGGTCCATCTGTGGCTATGTGTAAGATCACTACAGGACTGAAATCGGTGCCAGAGCCCTGGGAGGAGGCATGGGGCTGAGTTTAAAAAGTCCTGTGCCCTTTCCTGGTCGCTGGGGTCCGAGCCAGCTCCTCACCCATGTTCCAGGAGAGCGCCCCTTTGTGTGCCTCATCTGCCTGTCTGCCTTCACCACCAAGGCCAACTGTGAGCGCCACCTCAAGGTGCACACGGACACGCTCAGCGGTAAGTGGGCTAGCAGGGATGGGCCAGAGGGGGCTGGCAGTGGTCTGTGGGTTTCCTCCTCAGACCCAGGGCCCTGACAATAGCAGTGGTCCGCAGGTGTCTGTCACAACTGTGGCTTCATCTCCACCACAAGGGACATCCTCTACAGCCACTTAGTGACCAACCACATGGTGTGCCAGCCGGGCTCCAAGGGTGAGATCTACTCACCAGGAGCAGGACACCCAGCAGCTAAGCTTCCCCCAGGTAAGCATCATTCAGACAACCGGAGTGGAAGGGTAGGGGGCTTGTCCACAGGCAGGCGGGCTTTCTTGGCAACCTTGGCCCTAAATGCTCTCTCCCCAGCCTAGCCCAGCCAGGGACTAACATGCAGTCCTGTGTTTTCCTTGCAGACAGCCTGGCTAGCTTCCAGCAGCACTCAGTGATGCAAGGTCCCCTGGCCCTTGCAGACAAGGCACCCGCACCATCCCCCGGACTGGACAAGAAGGCCCTAGCGGAGACCACCAACGGAGAGGCCAGAGTGGCCCCCCAGAATGGGGGCGGCAGCGATCCCCCCGTAGTCCCCAAGAGTATCAAGGTGGAGGCGGCCGAGGAGCCGGAGGCAGCTCACGCCCCGGGCTTCGGAGATGCGGGAGGATCACGAGCCCCGTCACGGACTCCGTCACCACCCAGCCCAGCTCCGGTTAGGGTCAAGACCGAGCTGCCCAGCCCCACACCGGGCTCCAGCCCGGGACCTGGGGAGCTGGCTCTGGCTGGGGCGCTCTTCGTGCCACAGTACGTGTTGGGGCCAGACACCGGCTCGGCCCCGGGCCCCGCGACGTCACAGGCCTCGGAGATTCTGGCTAAAATGTCTGAGCTGGTGCACAGCCGGCTGCAGCAGGGTGCGGGCAGCGCAGGGTGCGGGAGCGCGGTGCCTGGGGCCGCACCCACCAGCCTGTTCCCGGGAACCAAGGGTGCCACGTGCTTCGAGTGCGAGATCACCTTCAACAACGTCAACAATTTCTACGTGCACAAGCGCCTCTACTGCTCCGGCCGTCGCGCCCCCGACGACGCGCCCGCCGTGCGCAGACCCAAGGTGTCCGGCGGTCCGGCCAGGGCACCCCCCGGTAGTGCTGCCGAGCCCGATCCGCCGCGCTCGTCGCCGGGCCCCGGAGCGCGAGAGGAGGAGGTAGGTGGTGCGGTGACTCCAGAGACCGAGGCGGCTGGTCGGGGTAGCGAGGGAAGCCAGAGTCCAGGCAGCTCGGTGGACGACGCAGAGGACGACCCCAGCCGTACGCTGTGCGAAGCCTGCAACATCCGCTTCAGCCGCCACGAGACCTACACCGTGCACAAGCGCTACTACTGCGCCTCGCGCCACGACCCGCCGCCGCGCCGGCCGCCCGCGCCCGTGGCCACCCCGGGACCCGCGGCTCCGCCAGCTCCGACCACACCGCCCGTGCGCACGCGCCGGCGCCGCAAGCTGTACGAGCTCCCGGTGGCCGGGGCCCCGCCTCCGACACCTGGCCACGCCCCCGCGCCTGTAGGCCACGCCCCCGAGCTGCCGGCCTCTCCGCGACCTTCGAGCGGAAGCGGAAGCGTCTGCCCCGCCCCCGCGCCCTCCCCGGACGCTGTCCCCGACGGCCCTATAGACCTGAGCAAGCGGCCCCGGCGACAACCCCCCGACGCGCAACCCAGCGCGCTCTCCGCGCTGGCGGACTACCACGAGTGCACCGCGTGCCGCGTGAGCTTCCACAGCCTCGAGGCGTACCTGGCGCACAAGAAGTACTCGTGCCCCGCCGCCCCGCTGCGCGCCGCCGCCCTCTGCCCCTACTGCCCACCCAACGGGCGCGTGCGCGGCGATCTGGTCGAGCACCTGCGCCTGGCGCACGGCCTGCAGGTAACCAAGCCCGGGGCCGAGCCTCGTGCGCCCGCAGAACGCGTCCCGAGAGACAGCCCCGACGGCCGGGTCCCCCGTTCTCCGTCCCCCGTCCCCGAGGCCGCGCCCCCGGACCCCGCGGACCAGCCCCCGCCGAGGACGCCCGGCAAGGGACCCCCTGCACTCGCGCCCGGCGGCAGCGGCGGCCACCGCTACTGCCGCCTATGCAACATCCGGTTCAGCAGCCTGTCCACCTTCATCGCGCACAAGAAGTACTACTGCTCCTCGCATGCCGCCGAGCATGTGAAGTGAGCCCACCTGCCCGGACTCTTGTCACTTAAATAAAGGACGTTCGGTGTGACGAGCTCGCTGGCAAGCCAGCTGTTGTCTGAGCCCCAGGCCCACCTTGCCAGCCGAGAGCCGGTGGGCTTCAGTCCCACGCCCAGCCTTGCCCAAACAACCCTGCAGGGCATTCCACCACTGTCTTCCCCCAGGACCCAGGCTCAGCCACTGGATGCCCACTTGCTTTTAGGCTGCCGGCAGCCCTGTTCCTGCCCTGGCCAATCACAAGCCACGAGGATGGGGGGGTGCTAGCTGAGGACCAAGTCCCACCCCCCCTCCAATAAAAAAGCTTTCCCATGACCGGGCCAAGAGGGTATTGTCCCCACCCTACCACAGCAGGTGTGGGCACTGCAGCTATTGTAGTATACCTACCATCACCTCCAGTCTGCCTTACCATGCCTGGCAAAACCCAACACCATGGCCTTGATGCTTTGCTTGGTTCCCTCCCCCCCACCACCACCACCCTAGGAAACAAAGAGGCCCGTTCTCTTCCAACTCCACAAGTCTTAATGGCAGCTCTGGAGACTGAAAGCGAACTCAGAAGTACCGCTGGGACCCTGGGGCCTGCTGGCCAGTTTCCCTCACCCAGCCCCCTAAGGGTAACCTGCTAATGGGCCTGGGTGTGCGCAAGAATAAATGCTTCTCAGTCATTGCTTACAGGACTTGCCAACTAACCACATCCTCCTGCTTGCTAGGGCTTGGACACCCCTTAGAGCAGCTAGAGCCAGGGAAGTCCTTGGGTGAAGACAGGCACAGACCCTCCATCCTGCCCCTCGTCTACATTGAGTTTTACATGGAGGGCTCTGGGTCCCACTGCCTGCTGGTTGAAAGTGGCTATTCGCTGTGTCTGCACACTCAGGTCTCTAGCAGTTTAATCCTAGTACCGACTTTCATTCACAGTGTGTACATTTAAGTTGTGTAAAGATGATGGGGAACATCAGGGAGATGAACTGCTCAAACAGGACAAGACCCGAGGCAGACTCACAAGGTGATCCCCAGTCCCCATCCCACACACAGCTCCAGAACTGGAAGGGGGGATCCCACACCACAGGCTCTCCCCATCACCAGGCCTGCCATGGTTTCAAAACCTCTAAAAAGGAGCTGGGCATGGTGGCCCAGTCCTTTAATCCCAGCACTCGGGAGGCAGAGGTAAGAGGATTACTATGGGTTTGAGGCCAATTTGAGACTACATAGAGAATTCCAAGTCAGCCTGGGCTAGAGTGAAACCCTACCTCAAAAAACAAAAAAGAAGAAAGAGATGGGAGGTGCTCTGGTCCTGAGAACTCAGAGTGGGCACACTGTGAACCTGTCCCAGGCAGTAGGGGAGGTCCACTATGGCTGGAAGGAGCCTGTCCAGCAGCCACCAGAACCTCAAGGAGTCTACAACTGGATGCTGAATTCTGTAACTTCCCACTATCCCCCAGCTTGTATGTCGTGGCATCATTTGGACACCCACACACCAGTCCTTGGCTCTTCCCTGATAACTGCCCAAGTTCATCCACACCTACACTTAGGACTCAGCTCCCACACACACCCACAGATACCAACAACCCTTGGGTGCCCTGAAGTCCATGCCTTTCACCTACCCACAATCCCTCTTGGCTTGCAGAATCTGTAGTCTAGCTCCCACCCCACACTTCCCCTGAAACCACTGTGCTTGAGACCTAGGCTTCGCCCACCTTCCCTTGAGGAGCCTGCCTCTGCTCCCTAGGGTGGCATTACTCTGAAAGTCAAGGCTATAAACCTGCCTTCGTCTCCCCTAGAAGGTGTACACTGAGAGGGGAGACCGGAAAACTGCCGAATCTGTCACCAGCGTGATCATGCCTCAGGCTCAAGATTTGCCTGGGGACATCAAGGTTTTATTTCCTAGGGCATGTACCTCCTCTACATCTGGGTAGTTATCCTCCCAACCCTCTGCCCCAAGCCAGCGCCAACTTTTCTGTTAAAACAATATGACCCAAACAGCTTCTCCCCTGACTGTGTCCATGGGCTCCCAGCCTGGGACATTCCCCTGGGTGTCCTCTCTCAAAGGCCCCTTTCAGGCCTCTCCAGCTTATACCACTCCTCAAATCCAGTCCCTCTGAGCCCCTCTCCACCCCATGGGATAGATAGATGATCCTCTCCCTCTGTTACGTACACAAAGGAATAGGACCTCTTGGTAGAGCTTGGCCCTTCTGAGCCCACCATGTCCCTCGACTGTGACACATAAATTCATGCAGGGACTCCCTTTGAAATGAACTCTACACCCCTCAGTGGGCCTCACTGGCTTAACCTCATGACAGGGGTCACTGTGGATCACCAGCTCTCCTTTTTCTGGTCCCCTTGTCTCTCCTTATCTGGCCTGATCCCAATCACAGACTCTGAGAGCATCCCCCACCTGTCTCCTGATGAATCGTCCTGCCTGTGCCTCCCCAGTCCACTAATCCACCAATGTCACTTCCCTGAGCTGGCTGTGACCTCACACCACCCTCTTGCCCCACAAGATGTCCTCAGCCTATCATCTCTAACCACAAGTTCTCTGCGCAGCCAACATCCTAGCCATGGTCACCCCTGAGGGCCTAGGAACCCATTTGCCAAGCTGTCCCAGAGTCCTATAAACAGGACAGTCTCCCACCTCCACCCTCCATTCTCAGTGAGGCCACTTACTACACTCTGCTTGGAACTGCAGCTCAGAGCTACAGGCCTGTGCTCTTGAGGCGGGATGGAGTCCACCTGCCCCTGAGCTGGGCACAGCGAACCTTGCTATCCCAAACCTCTTCTCAGCCAGGTATGGTGCAGCCCTTCCCTCTACTGCTTCATATACACTGCATAGGTAAGGACACCAAGGTTCAGGAGAGCCAAACACCCACCCAGGATGCCTTCAGAACAGCTGGGCCTTGGCCACATCAGCCGACCTTGGTAAAGGTCAGGAGAACTTAGCCAGTTGTGTTGCTAGACACTGGCCCCATGCTCAGCCCTCACCTTCATGAAGTCCGTACAGCTGATCAGAGAGAGGCAAGAGCGCCCACAGCATCTCACCTTCCAGGACACCACATGTGTGTAACGTGCAGCACCATGCACCACCTAATGGGTCTGCTGGGACACCCCATTTACAGCCCCCTCCCCACTCTCCAGACCCCTCCAAGCACCCACTTGCAGCTGTGGGAAACTGGACAGCAGAGGGCAGTGACAGCTCATGTAAGCAGCTGGCCACCCCGCTTGGTGGGCACAGCCTGCCTACACTGTATTGCACCATGCTCATTGAGGAGGGAGGGAGAGAGGAAGGGATGGGAAAGGCAACCCTGTCACCCTCGCCTCTTCCTCATCGATACACCCAGGACTCCTGGACAAGCCCTGGGATAAAATCCTGAGCTGGGGAGGCCTCAAGGCTTAGGCAGGTGTGGGTAGATGCCTGGAGCTCACTTCTGAACCACCTGCTTGCATGCACACTGCAGGGTATTATTTGTATGTAGGGAGTGAGGCCTGCCTGGGGATCTGTTTGCATCCTCCCCAGCAAGTGCCTGCTGTTAGCACCTTCCTTACTGGCCTCCCCTCACTAGTAGGTAGTGAGCTTGCTGAGCCAGGCCTTTCTCAGTGTCAACTTCTGTCCAAGGGAAGTGGTGTGAGGTGACACCGAGCCCCTGCATGGCAGCTTCTCCATGACCTTTGTTGTGTCATTCACCCATCCTGGCTATGAGTCCTCACCGAGCCCAGGATACCCTGCAGAGCGCAGCCAGGAGATAGGTGCACCAAGGAATGCAGGAACATGGCCAAGATTGGTCCTGGAACATGGCCTGTGAATGAGGGTTGTGTGTGTGAGGGGGGACAGCTGTTGACCCTAGAGGGGAGAGAAGAAGCTGGCCCTGAATATTCCAAGAGTGTCCTGCATATTCCAATTGCTCCAGGTTGAACCCCTTAGCCCCAAGGAGTCTGTGCATGCATTACCCCAACTTCAGTCTGAAATGCTAGGTAGCTGCACAGCTGGCTCCATGAAGGGTCGGGTGGCCCACACAAGGTTGTAAGCCACCTGCCTGGGTGAGAACCCTCAGGTATTCCAAGCTACCATCCCTGTGCCCTTATTCTTCCTTTCACATTGGAGCCTTAAGGGTCCCAGATGTGGGCAGTGAAGCCTATATGCCCTTGGGGCTCAGCATCTGGATGCCTGTCTTTTGCTTCAGGGTATCTATGTATGTAGGTTTCAGGTGTGGACAGCCCACAGCGTTGTCCTAACGTGTCTGAATTACTGATATGCTGGCACCGTTTCTACAATCTTATTTGTATGTTTTCAACATCCCACTTTACCTAGAGTTAACTATTTTCCCATTTACTTTGTGATTCACTGGGCTTTTTTCCAGCTTTCTCCCTTAATTTAGAAGTTTTGTGTACTGTTGTTTCTATGGCAGTTACTTTAACAATCTCCCCATATGTACAGATCTCCTAAAGTCAATATACCTGTCTCTCCCAGTCACAAGGACTTTGATATTCTCTACACATCCTGAGAGTTACCAATATTAGGATGTTGTTTTGGTTTGTTTAACCATAAGTTAGCTGTTTTGTTAGGGGTTTTGGGGGGGTGTTTTGAGACAGGGTCTTCCTCTGCAGCCCAGGTTAGACTGGAACTCACAATCCTTGTGCTCCAACCTCCTGTGCTGGGTCCACCATGCCCAGCTACTAGATGCATTCATTATTGTTTTGCTATCTGGGCCTCTGTGAGGTTCCCACCTCTGAGTGACCCGGCCCTGACTCAGCTGCTCTCTGCTCACCACTAAATTTTGCCCACCTGCACACACCTGTCCATCTGGTGTGCAACTCCAACCCTAAAGATGCTTTCTATTCATGGGATGCAAGGTCCTGTGGCCTCTTATTGCAGCAGGAGTAAAGTCCCCACCTTGTCACCTTCGAGCAATTGTCATTTCTGCTCAGTCACTTGTTCTGTGACTAGATTGGGGGGAGGGGCTTTTTCGGTTGGAGTTTGTGCTTTTTTTTTTTTAGTCTGTAATGTGGTGTGTGTGGTTTATGCACATGTGTGTGCACACCCAAGTGCCGCATGCACGTGCATGTGGAAGCCAGAAGGGAACATCAGAAGCCTCCCTCACTTGTGCACTTGTTTCCTTGAGATAGCTTCTCTTCACTGATTCCAGGGCTTGTGGGGGGGCTTTTATTGCTTTGCTTTGCTTTATGAGCCCCAGCAATTCTCAGGTCTCTGTTCTCTACAGGACTAGAGTTACAGATGTGCATGGGCACATCTGTTTACATGGGTGCTAGAGCATCTGATTCAGGTGGTCTCAGACCCTCGTGCTTGCCCGTGGGAAACACTGTTACCTGCTGAGCCATCTCTTTTTCCAGACGCCTGTCACTAGATGTTTTAATGTCACATGAAAGATTGCATGAACACGCTTGAACTTCTACCATCCTGGTTTTCCTGCCATTTGGAGGGTGGGTTGTATCTTAAGGTAGGGTCTGACGCTAGCCCAGGCTGACCTGGAATTCAATATATAGTTTCAGGCTGGCCTCAAACGCATGGTGATCCTCCCAAGTGCTGGGATTAGAGACGTGAGACACCATGCCCGGCTTCTGCCAGTACCTTGCTTCTCCATCCTGTTCAGCTTGCCTTTGGTTGCTCTTATTTTCTTCTGTTGCTTTAGGAGTGAGGCATCTCGTATTTTTCCTCCTGTGCCTATTCTGAACTACTATTTTATTTTTGTTGCTATTAGTGCACACACATGCACACACACAACATGCTCACACACACACAAAGCTGAGGGAACCCATGGCAGGATGGTCAGGTTCATTTCCACACTCTGCAGCCAGGCAGACCCATCTACCCCACCCTGGCAGCTCGAAGGCCCTCTGTGTCACTGTGTGCTGTACATATATGCAGGAGGTTCTCTGTGGCGGCCGCAGCAGAGCTCTGAGCTGGTGTTTTAAATGCCACCCATAGGTTCTCTCGCTGTCCCAACACAGTCCCACTGGGTCAAAGTCCAGGGGGTCAGCAGCCTCATGAAGACTCCAGGAAATATCGGCTCCTTGTCTTCTCCAGCCTCTTGAAGCTTCTGTGTGTTCCTTGGCAGGTGGGGCCCTCCCTCTTCAAAGCTAGAGATCACTCTGCTCTCTCTCCCAACTCCCTCTTGTCTGTGATGACACCTCACCCACCCAAGACGAGGCCAGTCAGCCCAAGGTCAGTGGAGGAATGACCTCCACTCCAGCTCAACTCTAGTCCTTGCTGGGGACAGTCACAGACTCACGGGGATGGGGGATGGGCCAAAGACATCTTTGGGGTGTTTCTGCTGCCCACACCTCCTTTGTGTCCTTGCATACATTTGCTGCCTGTATCTGAGTCCTTACCATCTTGGCACCTGGACACCCACATCCCCCGCACAGTGTCGTTGCTAAGATTCCCTATGCTGACTCACGATGGTTTCACCCTGGAGCACGGCAGTGATTCTATGGGGCTCACAGCCACCTGTTTCAAGCCCACACTACTTTGTCTTGTGCCTCAGATGACAAATGACATTCATGTCAGCTGCAGGAGCTGGGCTATAATGGCCCCTGGGGGATGGCCCTGGAGTCTACTTCCTCATTAAGTGTTAGAAGCCTTCTCGCCAACCAGTGTCACTGCATAGGCCCCTGGGGCACTGTGAAGGTCACATCAGTGGAAACCTAGAAAAGCCAAGGGGTGGGGGAGTAGGGGGTGAGAGATAGAAGAAATCTCAGCTTCCACCGGGAGGGAAAGATCCTGAGCTCTGTGTAGGACTGTGTACTCATCAGGAGACACTGTGTCCACACAGAGTCCCTGTTTGGTCCATATGGGCTGGGCAGAAGCCTAGTGTCCCTTTCACTATGCCCACTACAGACCAATACTAGTTTGATGAACCAATGAGTTTACAGAGCATGGAGAGAGGGGTTATTTATAGGATCATGGAACCCCCCCCCAAAGAAGCCACTTTGATGGGCCTCCCTGTGTCAAGATTACTCCTCAGATGATCCTCAGCCTCAGAATGAGGGCTTACTTACAGAGCATGGGGACCCAGAACAGCACTTCAGTGGGGCTCACTATATCGGGATTACCCCCAGGATGCTCCTTCCTCAGCCTTGGGGTGAGAGCTTACTCACAGAGCATGGGGACCCCAAAGAAACCACCTCGATGGAGCCCACTGTTCCTTGAGCTGTTACCCTGCATCTACTCTATCTCCCCTGAGGTCACAAGCCCATGTGTGACTGCATGCAGCTGCCCAGGGCACCTGACATCTCTGGTGGGGGGTCTGAGGACCCTCCATGCACCTCTCGTGAGTTGATAAAGCTGACAGTAGCTGTTCACTGTTTTCAGTGTGGAGGAATTTTGCCACCCAACACACACTCAACCGCAATGCACCAAATGGGGACAAAGGGCAGAACTGTCTGTGGAAACTGACACACTTTTTACCTGGACTCCGAAGGCTGTCTGACAATAGCCAGGGCACAGTAGCCATGGGGCGCTCTCTGGCCCTGTCTGTGTGTCTGCACTCTGCCTTCCTCCAGCTTTTCCCAGAGACTGAGGCTCTCTTTGGCCTGCTCGAGAGCTCTCACTGGACAGGGCGTATGTTAAGGGCCAGGTTATCTTTCTCGAGCATCCTCTCTGTACTGCCCTGAGCAGGGGACAGAGGAAGGTAAGCACATCCAGGCACCACTGGCGGGGAAGAAGAACCCGGTGTTAAACAGCACCCTGGTATTCAGAGTGACTGCCAGCAACCCAGAATTCAGCCGAGAGTAGAGGGTAAAAGATCCAGAAACAATGAGCTCCATCGAAATGCTTTCTTTGGAGTGTCCATGCTCTGTAAGTAAGCCCAGTGTTTTTCTGTGGGTCTGGTCAAAAATACTACTAATGAGAGAATCCTACAAATTAGACTTAAGCACTGGGTAGATGGCTCAGTAGTAAAAGGAGCTTGCTTGCAAAGCCTGCCAGTCCAGCAGTCCAGGTTTGAATCCCCAGTACCTATAAAACCAGATGCACAAAGTGGTGCGTGCATCTGGAGTTTTTTTGCAGTAGCAAAAGGCCCTGGGCTGCAAGCTTGCTGAAGACCCAAGTTCAAGCCTCCTCCTTAATGCCAAGTAGAGCTGGACACAAAGTGCCTCATGGATCTGTAAGCCCAACATACTTAGGTAGTGGGAGGCAGAGCCAGGAGATTCCAGAAGCTTATAGGCAGCAGCGGCGGCAGCAGCTGCAAGAGAGACCCTGTCTCAAAAGAATGTAGAAGGAGGTCTATTTCTGACTTTCTGAGAAACCTCCACACTGTTTTCCAGAATGGTTGTACTAGTTTGCACCCCCAAACAGTGGAAGAGGGTTCCTCTTTCCCCCACATGCTGGCCAACCTTTTCTTGTCGATTTTCTGGATAGCCATGCTGACTGGGGTGAGATGGTATCTCAAAGTTGTTTTGATTTGCATTTTCTCTTGATGGCTAGAGATATTGAACATTTCCTTAAGTACTTGTTAGTCATTTGTGAACTCTCTGTTCATTTCATTAGTCCATTGGTGATGGGCAAATTAAATTTTTTTTCATTTTTAATTTTTGCAGTTCTTTATAAACTCAGAGTATCAGCCCCCTGTCTGAATGACAGGTGGCAAAGACTTTCTCCCATTCTGTAGGCTGTCTGTTCACTTTGGTGCTGGTTTCATCTGCTGTGTAGAAACTTTTTAATTTCATGTCACCCCATTTGTTAATTCCTGGGACTATTTTCCGTGCTATTGGAGTTCTGTCCAGAAGGTTCTTGCCTATGCCTATTCCCATTTCCTTTGCTTTTAGATTGAGGTCCTTGATCCATTTGGACTTGGTATTTGTACAGGGAGAGAAGTATACATCTGATTTCATTCTTCTGCAGGTGGATATCCAGTTTTGCCAACAGCATTTCTTGGATAAGCTGCCATTTTTCCACTGAATTTTTTGGCTCATGTGTCAAAGATTAGGTGGTCAAAGGACTGTGGATTCTTTTCTGGGTACTGTGTTTTAGTCCATTGGTTTATATG